>RJWH01003956.1:0-94902 GCA_004363575.1 Solenodon paradoxus
TTCTAGTAATAAGAATCACAACAACTGTGACGGCTGACCTTCATGGAATGGTGTGTATTTGCAAAGTATGCTCCTTAGGAGCTAAAACACATCTGTGAAGAAGGTACTGTGAGCATTCCCATTTTCCAGAGGAGGAAAAAGAGGCAAAGAAAGATTATAGAATGTCTCCCACCATCACTTAGCTAATAAGGATTTCCTGTATATTTCATTTGCTGCAATAGTTAACGTGTATATATTATGCAAATATACTGTTTATTTACAGTGCTCAGGGCATTGATAAATTCATTGTCAAAGATTGTATATGTATTTATAGATAAAACCACATAGAGTTGAACTACTATTTCAATTGCTAGTACGAATTATCAAGTCGGATTTTTCAAACTCTCTATTCCATATAGCAAAACATCATGTTGTACATCTTCATTTGTCAAAGTAAATAAATGAAAATATTATTAAAATTTGCATTCCGTATATATTGGAGAATCTATCAAATGCAAGGACATGAAAAGTTTAAAAGGAAAATAATGGAAATAGCTATACCTTGCAAACACTAACCATGATGAAAGTATATTAATATATGAGCTCTTTAAATCAGAAACATTACTATAAATGGAGATATTCATAATTCGGTCAGTATTCTAAATTTATATACACCTAATAGCATTGGTTAAATATATATTATATATTAGTAATTTGACTGAAGTAAAAGTTTAAAGACACAAACTCATAATTTAGAGAAGAAAATCATTAAATATTTGGAATTTAAGTAACATGAAACCTAAGTCAAAGAAGAAACAAAGAAATTCAAAATATTTTAGTGAATAAAATGAAAATTATACATGTTAAAATCTATTCTCTTTTCTTTTTTACTTCTCTTTACTTCTTACTACATGAAATGGATATTATATCATTGACTTTCAGTTTTCCTTCTTGAAATAATTGACTTGCTTTAGTTTAGTACTTATTCCATATTCCGAAGAAGAAAAAGAGAACAAATTAAACCCAGAGACATAAAAAAAATACTCAAGATAGAAGCTGAAGCTCATGAAAGAGAAAACAATGGTGGAACACTGGAAAAGTTCAACCAATTTTCTTAATCATTTATTTCAGAAAAATATCATAAAAGTAGTAACTTGTGTCAAAGTTGATCAGGAAAAAGATATAAAAGAAAATGTACTAATATAAACATGAAAAAAGATTTTTCGTAAGTTCTCTAAGTTTTAAAGATATAATGCAAACTATTATAAATTATTACAGAAAGTGAAAAAAGTTTTAAGTTTCTAGAATGCACAAGTACATCTCATAAATATGAATGAAAAATATTTTATAAATTGCTAATGATATCAAATGATCATTACATAAAATATATATGTATATATGTAAACATTTGTGTTTGTGTGGCATGCCTGTAACTTATTCAAAATGCACATATTCATATAGCACATGTATGATATATTATATATGGATATAAACATATATGTTTATAGATATACTTATACATGGCATATATATGTACTGCCTACTATATATCCCTGAATTTGTATATCATATGCAGTGTGTGGTATAATAGGACACACATAGCACCTCTGGTAGCATATGGACCTAACCCTGTACCTGTCTCTGTATATATCTATCTCCCTATTTATCTACTACCTATAGATGTCACACCAAAAATACTGAACACTGAAGTTTGTTCCAGTAATAGAAATTGGCGTATTAGTAATATAAGTTATAAACATCATCAAAATAGTATAATTATGTAATCATCTAAATACCAGAAAAATCTGTTTCTATAATTCAATACACATTCATTAAAAAAAAAAATTTAAGACAGGAAAGAGTGTTGCTCTGATATGGTTACGTGTATGTACATAAAACCATAATGAACACTACACTTAATCATCAAATGCTAGATTTCTTTTAGAACTCAAAATGGTATGAAGATGTTCAGTTATATTTCATTTTGTAGTAGAGTTTGTAATTAAATAAGAGCAAAAAGTGTAAGTATTGGAAAAGAAAAAAAGAAGCTGATTCATAAATGAATTCACAGATGACATGATTCTGTACATTAAAATATTTACAAGATAAACATTAAAATTAGTAAGCAAATATGTAAAGTTCTTAGATCTATAATCAATATTCAGAAATTGATTATAATTGCATACTAGAAAATAAAAATTTAAATGACATTTCAAAATTTACTATTTATAATAGCATTAAAAATATAGCCAAGAATAAATTTATTAAAATATGTAGGACTTTTACACCAAAACCAATAAAACATGTTTAGGAATCATTAAGAAAATATAATCAAGTATAGAGGAAAATATTTTTCATTAGAACATCTAATATGCTCTGTTTTTTTCATAAACTGATCAAATTGACACAGTACAATCTTAATAATCAGACAGAATTTTTTATTCAGTTTGATAAGCTTATTCTAAAATTTATATGAGAATCTGAAAGATGGAATAGTCAAGACAATCTGAAGGAACACTGCTGTAGAATTTATGACATATAAAACCAGATATCAAGACATGTAAAGTCACAGTAATTAAGAAGCATCTGGTCTTAGCACAGAGACCAATAAAAAAGATTGAGTTTAGTAAAATGTCCACACATATGTGAATACTTGACTTGAGACTCTGTTAATATAAACAGTGGGAGTTATAATTTTTGTGTGTTTTTACCAATTCAAATAGGCTAATTGAATATACATATAAAAATGATACGTATCTCACACTGATTCCAAAAACAAATAGTAGAAGAATTGTTGATCTAAATAAGACCCTGGAAATTTATTAAATGGGACATAAAAGTCGTCATCATGAAATAATTTTTCTATACATTGAAACACAATAAAATTAAAATTTTTTCATTAGAAGAAAAAATTTAGAAGAAATAAATAGGAAAGTCACAGAACTGGATAAAACATTTGCAGTGTGTTTAGATAACAAATCTCCTCTACGAATAATATATAAGAGCTATAAAATTAATAAGAAAAGCTGTCAAATGGAAATATGGACATCTACTTTCTGAATGAAACTATCTGCATGGTAAGTAAGCCTATGAAAGTGCTCAATATCACTAGCGGTCATGGAAATACAAATAAAACCAGAGAAGTTACCAACACAGCCTCACCAAAACAATTGTTTTTTTTCAAAGTATAAAAAGAAAGCGTTAATGAGGATGGATATGGCATAACAGGAATTCACATCTACTGCCATAGAGATTATAAATGGGTAAAGCTACTTTGTAAACCAGCGATATCTACTAAATCTAAATATATATAATTAAATATAATCGTGTAATTTATTATATATTATATAGTTATATTAATATACATGGTATATGTTATCACCCTGTAATTTCATTACTAGATATATGCCCACAAAAAAATGTTTACACTTCTTTACAGAATACATGGACAGAAAAGTTTATAGAAGCACAATCATATGGTCTAAAACAGGAAATAATCTTAAAGTAAATTATTATGATCTAGTTAAACAATGGAATATTGTATAGAAATGAAATAGATGCAACATGGCACATGCAATCACATGATTACATTTCACAAAAACTACGTTATTAAACAAAAGAAGCCAGAGACAGAGTACACACTTAGATTTTTTCAGAGTGTTAAAAGCAGTTAAACCTAATTGAGGGTGTTGGAAGTGAGGATAATGGTGATCTTTGGGGAGTAAGGAAGTGCAAACCCATTACATGAGAGAGGACACAGGAGGACTCGGTGCTGCTAGTGTAGTAATTTTTGATCAAGGTAATAGTTATCAGTTATGTTTGATTTGAAAAATGTATCAGGCTGTATATTTGTGATTTGTACACACATATAACATCATATTACACATGTCTTATATTAATAAGACTTTTTAGAAATATAAGAATCAGGAAATACCCCCACAACAGTATTAAAATAGAATCCAATTCAATCTACCTACTCATATATAAAACTAGCTCAAATAGAGCTCTCCACATTCAATTTGAAAGTTGTTTGCTGAAAATTGGAAATTAAAATTCATATTTATCTTTGTAAATATTTCTATTTGTTTCCAGGTAGAGCTGACTAACTAGACTAAAATTTAGAACTTTCAGCTAAAAATTATTTTTAAAGGTATTGAAATATATAGTCCTAATACATCATTGAGTTGGTAAAGAAATTTCCTAAATATTAGCTGTTCACAAAGTTAGTTTTCCCATTGTGTATGTTAAGTGTAGCTACCTATAAAATTTGAATTAGAATTGTTACATTTTAATTCATGTCAAAGAAACCCACCTACTGTGGCTACAAAAAGTTATCATTGCATTTTTCTGAGGAGACTATATAGATGGCCAACAAGCACATGAAAAGATGTTCCTACTTGCTGGCTTTCAGGGAAATGTAAATCAAAACAACAATGAAATATCATCTTACACCTGACAGACTGACGATTATCCAAAGTCTGTAAATGACAAATGTTGGTGACAATGTGAAGAAAAGGGAACAATTTTGCACTGCTGGTGGGTGTGCAAATTGGTACAACCCCTATGGAAAACAGTTTGGAGGTTCTTCAAAAAGTTGAAAATGGAAATCCCATATGCCATTCCACTTCTGGGTATTTACCCAAAAGATACAAAAACACTCCTCCGCAGAGATTTATGCACTCCCATGTTTATTGCAGCCCTATTCACAATAGTTAAGAATCGGACACTACCTAAGTGCCCAATATCAGTTGGAAGGATAAAGAAGAAGTGGTACATGTATACAATGGAATACTACACAGCCCTTACAGGAGATGAAACTCTGTCATTTGAATCAACATGGATGAATCTAGAGGGGATTATGCTAAGTGAAATAAGTCAAAAGAAGAAATAATAGATACCAGGTGACTGAACTTCATAGATGGAATGTGAATAGACAAAACAAAGGAACAGATAAAACCAAGTGTTGGACACTTGCATTAGCACTGAGGTTAACAATAGTGAATGGGATGGGGGTGGAGCACAAATGGTGGCAGAGCCTGCTGGACAGTGGGGAAGAACACTTGGTGATTTGGTGGAGGGCAGGGTGTGTTGACATATATCTGAGGAATAGGGAACCTATATATATGAGGTTATTTTAATGTACTGAATAATTACTACAATGCAAATATATATTAAAAGATAGCCATAAATTATCTCATATATAAGAAGCCCAGACAAAACTAGGTGTCCAGACTTGCAATGGAAACATCATTTGAAGTTATCACTGTTCTATTTTTCTTCTGCTTTCTGTTCTAATATCCTTAGCATACTTTTAATCTCATGCTTGAATCTCCTCAATATCCAGTATCTAGGAAGTGAAGGAAGGTGTTATTTTGTTGTGCTCAGTGCTATTTCAAACAAAACTCGAGTTCTTTTGATAAAGACATAGATCATGGATAGGCAAGGAGTAGCACCTATTATGTCCATGTTTTCTTACTCTCTTGAACCAACAGATATTGCTGACAGTGTCTCTCAAAATCTGACATCAGGGTGCAAATCTGTTTTTTATTAGATTTAAAGAGCAATTTGAATATGGAATAATTTGGTTATACTTTCTACAGAAAGCCTGACTCAGACTCTTTTTCAGATGTAATTTTTTGGAGAGTGGTATATTTTAAATGCTAATGATAGCATTATAGCAGTTCTTTCTGCACGTGACATTTCAAAGGGGACATTTTTTCAAAGTAAACATTAATGGATCATTTACATACATAGCAATAAAATTACTGCACTGTTCAATTTAAACCAGTTTTTTCCAACCTATCAGAAATCGCTATTTTAAATTAAAGTTTAGGTTTAATAAAATCTAAGGGCATTTTTGTAAAAAAAATGTGCTGAGTTGGTAAAACATTTGTTAATAATTCAAGAGTACATTAAAATTGTTCTACCTCTGCTAAAATCATTTTAGTTACTAATCTTAAAAGAAAAGTACTTCTGTTTCATATGTTTTATTTTCATGGAATAAGTTATGATCACATTTGGCATGTAATTTGCATACTTACATCATACCCTAGGGACCACAATTAGAAATTGTGAGAATTTATAAAGAAGTCTTTAAAAATAATAATACTCTTAAAGATTGGGCTATGTACTAAGGAAATAAATCAAGGGGTTCTATGAAATCAAAGGATCCTTTGAGAAATAAAAATACAGTCCTTTGGAAGAGGTATAATTCCAAGATTCACAAGTGCATTTTCAGATAAAATAATAAACTCTTAATTTGGATAGGGAAGTTTGAAATAATTTATTACGCAACAATTCAGATAATCAGTCTTTGAGAATACCTTGAGGTTTTGTGATTGAGAGCTCTAGCATTTGAATTAGAAAACATCCTCAGGGTTAATAATCTCTATGATATGTCCCCAATCATCATGTCTTTGTTTCTGACCCAAATTCCTGCTTTGTACCCCAATTTCTCTATAGCTGAAAGAATGTTCTCAGGGTCTCCTTTGAAATGTCATTGTTTATTAAACCATATACAGTTATAAAAGGAAAAAACATATATTGCTATTTATGTTACCAATCATAAATCACTATTACACTATTATGCTACATAATTAATAAAATATTTTTAAGGGTAAAAGATTTCTATTTTAGTATCTTTAATTACACTTTTTTTTTAAATTCTAATGGCACTTGCTCCTGAATTTTGAATAGGGACCTACATTTTCATTTTCCTCTGTCCAATTTTTGACACCAACTCTGCTTTGAATATTATGATTTCAACTCTACACCTTTTCTCCAAATCCACACCTCTACTCTTAGAGCCCTCATAACCAGCCTCTTCCTCTTCCATTCGAATACTGAACATTCATTACTTAACACCTGTCTTCTTGCCTGACAGTCATTTGAATCACAGTATATGCTATTCTGGTTATAATGACATTTTTGTCATCATGTTGAACACATACTTTTTGTGAAGTCCTTTACATATAGGACCTAGTCAATCTTCACAATCACTCCGTAGGCTGGGTATTTTAGCTGAATTCTATAGACAGAGAGTGAGTGGCTTACAAGAGATAAAATGTTTTCTATTGTTACACAGCTCATTGGAATTTAAAAGTTCTAGTATAATGGCAGGACTATTTCTATTCCAATTTCTTTATTGTATAAGTAAACACCGGAGTGACTCAAACTGGCGATGTTCTGTGTTTTGCCAGGATCCTTCTTCTCTGCTTTACTAAGTTCTTCTTCTAAGGCTTTCATTGTCCTTTTAATGTCTCCCACAGCTCCAGGAGTGCTCTGGTCCCATTAACTGAGCTCCTATCAAAACCATCTGAAATATGTTTCCAACTCGCTCCATTGAGTAAATGTACTTTTATTTTCCAAGGCTCACTTAAACCTGTGCCTCCTATACGAAATCTTTCTTGACACCTCTCTCTCATCAATTAAACTTGACCACACCCTTACTAGACCCAATACTCGCAACACATTCTTTTTTCATTTTTTGAAGGAAAATTGCATCATAACACTTTATAGGATTACTGTGTGCATCGTTGCATATAAACATCTGTATCTAATACACACATTCTTTTGTTCAGAACCAGCTTGAAATACTTCCTTCCCCTTGTGATGCCATAATTTTTCATATACTCAAACAGGGCCACATTCATTTCTAGTATAGGAAGACTAGTGTCTCAGAGATAATTTTCTTTTCTCATAGTTCCATAAAAGCCTAGTTCAATTAATAAACACGTATTAAGCAAATAAACCATTAATAAAAGGGAGAAATATTCCCCCATGTGCTGGTGAATTACTACTGCTACTACTTCAGTTATTACTAATATATTGATTTAATAAATATTTTGGGTTCAATTTTGATTGCTTTTTATATTGACAGTCCATTTATACTTCACAATGATTTCATGTGTATGGTATTATTATTTTCTTCAACACAGGGGAAAACAGAGTTAGAGAAGCTATAAGGTGGCCACTTTCATGCAGCTACTAAAAATCAGAGCTGGAATTTGAACTCAGATAATTTTAACTCCAAAACTTGTGCTCTTTAAAAACATGCTTGTTTCAAAGAAGCAAGATAGATACCAGATGACCTCACTCACAGGTGGAATGTGAATAGACAAAAAAAAGGAACAGATGAAACATAACCAAACCTGAAATATTTGCAACAGAACTGAGGTTACCAAAAGGGAATTGAGGAGGGGCAGGGGCAAATGGTGGGGAAGCCCACTGGACAATGGAGAAGAACACTTGGAGATTTGGTGGAGGGTGTGGTATTTTGAAATATATCTAACAAATGGGGTACTTAGACATAGGAAGTTATTTTATTGTGTCAAATAATTGCTACAATAAAAATGAATTGATTTAAAAAATATGTTTATTTCCTTGAACACTTCATTTATTAAAACACTTGTTGCATATAATATAGCCCTTTTATTTCAGTCATGAGTTCATGAATTCTGTCATAGGAAATCGACTGAAGTTCAATTAAAAAAAAACAAACAACAGTGTCTCATTCCTGTGTCAAACTAGAAATTGCCTTTCCCATCAACCCTTAACTACTTTCCCAGGGCCCAAGTGGCACATTTTCTCCCTTTGATCCTGTAAGGAATGTTGCGGAATCTTAGAACATAGGAAAGAAGTGAGAGGTCAGCACATTCCTCAATAGATCCATGCTGGTTCTTCCCCAGCACATTTCTTCCTGGCAAATGGAAGCTTCGCCTGGTGAACCCAAATTTCGAAACCTCAGTTGTTTCACAGCTTCCATGATCTCTGCCTCCTTCGCTTTGTTTTGTATTCTCTCCCAAAGCATGTTCCATAGACAGAAAATAGGTGTAACTCAGCCTGCCTAATTTTAAATTTGGATATATAATAACCAAGTGTCCAAAAACCAACAAACTATTTTGGGTTGAATATAAGCTAGAGAAAGAAAAGAGTTGAAAGATACAGAGACAGGCTTTCTCTACCCCTGAGAATTCAATTGTGTAATTGAAATAGCCTCTTTAGCTTGTTTCTCATGAAATCTTTTTCTGTAGCGACAGTTGATTTGAATTTGATATTTGGTAATAAATTGCTTTTTAATGCTAAATTGCTTCACTGCTTTATTTAAGAAAGCTTCTCAAAGGACAAATCTTGTTTATGAATCTCTTCATGTTTATGAGGTACTAATAAGGGGAAAATTTTCAATTAGGCCTGTATTTTATAGGAATTTAAGTACAAGACTAATATTTATGTGTAGGGAGAGCAATTCCTCTTTTCAAATGGTAATTCCTCTTTTTTCCCAACTGAACAGCTGAGCCTGTGTAGTGCCCTCCATCATCTGTCAAATTTAACAACCCAGAGTAAACAGCCCTGTGGAAAGTAACTACAGGTCCATCCTGTTGATCCCAATTTGTCAGTGTTGCATGAAGAGCATGCTAAGCCTTTAGGAAAGGTGTGAGAAGATTTATAACTTAGCCAAAGCTCTAGACCAAATCTCAGAATTAGATTTTCTATCCATGTAACTTTTATTGGCAAAAGGGTAGGATTTTTAATGTTATATGATGCAGTTGAACTTTCCAAATCTTCTCCTTATCTAATATTATTTTTCAAAAGAATACATTGAGAAGAATATTTAAAAACAGTATAAGCCTCTTGTTTGAGACATCTGTGGCACATACCAGGCAAAATATATCACACTAAACCATTAACTTAGTTTAGAGCAGAGGCACAATTAAAAATGATTGGCAAATCAATTCAATTTATACCAAATAGTGGAAGCAACATTATTGAGGCTCCAGAGATCATAGAAAAGGTCTACAGCTAATGGTGAACTGATGTAGTATATACAGATGTTGATTTACCATTACGCATTCTGAAGTTTATGTAATGCTATAAAGCAACACTGCTTCAATAAATCTATTTTAAAAGCTGAAAGAAAGATGCACATATTGTTGCATAATAGCCAGGTAATTTTAAATTTCAGTTAAAATCTGGATTTTTTATGGGTTCACAAATAATTCTTGGTAATTATTTGACTCACATTTTAAAAATTTCAATTATAGTCATTTATTGATTTAAATTTGATTTCACCTTCGATGGTATAAAACTTTAAACCCAAACTTGTAAGGCCATCACAAGAAAAGAAAATTACAGTCCAATAGCTCATGTATATAGATATTTACAATCTCAACAAAATTTAGAAAAATGCAGAAAACATAGTGCATAATGATCAAGTTGTATATAGGACTATATTCAGATAAACTTAAACTAAGAATATTAACCAGTCACTTGTCTGTTAAAACATTAAAAAAAATAAGACATTATACTTATATGTAAGCATATAACATGTAAGTAGACATACAATCATATTAATTAATAGATTAAAAGTAAGTTTTGAAAAATGTGACATGCTTTCATGATTTCAAAATATCTTGATAAACTGAGACTACTATTTACTCAAGTACTGTTAACAACCTACAGCAAGAATGTACTTGGAGAAATTATCATAACTTTCTCTTAAACTTAGAAAAAGTAAAAGAATTGACGTGATGACTTATTTATCACTTTGTTAGAGATGGCAACTAGTGCAGCAGAGCAAGAAAAATAAATCTAATCTAAAACAGGATTTTTTAGGAGAAAGGATGTTGATCTTAAATATTTGCAGATATTAATTTACACAAATATACAGAGAGACGATAGGTCATTCGAATCAATAAGAAACTTAGGAAAGCTGCTACATTTACAAATAACATACAAAAACAAATTGTTCTATAGGCAGGCAAAAGTTTTAGGAAAAAAAATCTCACTTAGGATAGTATAAAAATTTACACATCTTTGAAAACATTTAAGCAAAGATGTTCAAAATTTCTGTGATCAAAATTATCAAATTTATTGTGGCATTTAAAAATTTATAAGCAGAAATATATGCTCTTTGTGAACAGAAAGATAGGAGTAAATATGTCAACATGTACAACTTTACCTTTGGATTCAATACAGTGCCAATTATTCTTCAAGTTCCTTTTTCCTTATTTGACTACATAAAATAAAAATAAGTACACACACACACATCCACAAATAACCTTTGATTTTCCCTAATCGGTATTAGCTGAACAGGATTCTGGATATTAACCAACTGCTGCCAGCTGTGTTGACAAATGCTCAAACCCATTTTACCTGCTATCTGTTTTTTTACAACTATGATTCTGAGGCTGCTGGGTTTCAATTCTACCGGAGAGCGCGGTAGAAAGGCTAGAAATAACACAAATTAAAAGGTCACCAAGCTTGCTATTCTTACTAAGACTTAACTATTTTCCCAATAGCTATTCCTTACTTATTGCAAATTACTTTGATTAATTTCCAGAGTTCAGAAAAATGTTGATTTTTGACAAGATTGTCAGTGGTGTTACTGCTTTTATGAAGGAGTGGATTTTGAGAGGAACTTACTCAGTCATTCATGTTTGATGTAATAAATAAATGGACACCTGGCATCCCAGCTCTGAGCACTTGCCCACTACCTATCTAGAGAAAAAAATTGTCAGTTGACAGAGTTTTCATTATAATTCAGGTTGTTATATGGCTTTATAGATCTAGAAATACTGATTCAAGATGCATCATAATATCAGAAAATCAAGTGCTGTTGCAAACAGGGTAATATTTTAAAATCTATGTATTTAAATTTATATATGACTATATGTCTTTAAATGGGATAGAAAACAAATAGGGAAGCAAAGATGAACTGAAACAATTTAGTTGCATAGCTCTAAAATTGTAAAGTTACTCAATTCCATAGCTGAAACAGACAGAACTAAAATTTTACTTCCGGCAGTGTGCTCTAGATCACTGGTTCTTGAACTTTTGTGAGCAGCAGAATCACTGGAGGAGCTTATTCAAACTAAAAAGACTAAACTCATCCTCAGAGTATCTGATTCAGTGGATCTGATGTAAAGTGAGCTTCTGAATGATTAAGTTCCAGGAAATTCTGATTCTGGTAGTCTGGGGACCACATTTTGAGAACAAGTGGTTTAGATAATGAGAATAATTAGAGTTATCTTTCCTATGTGCCTGTGCATATATAGTATTTCATATATAGAGAAACAGGTAGCTAGATCACATTTAATCAGGGAATGTTGTGTTTATCATACTCTTAGGTTTTACCTATTTGAAGTAATTACTCATATAAGTCAATAACATATATTACTTGTATAACTCAGAGTTCTCATGATACCTGTTCCTCTAGAAGCAACTCTCCAGTGAGCATTGAGTTGACTTTGGTCATGTAAAGGTCCCCATGCATGCCATCCCCTCTCTTTTCTCGCCAGAAGTGTCCTCCTGGACTCTTCATCTTTTACCACAGAGGGGTAGGTTCCTTTCCCCCAAGATCTTTTCTTTCTTCAGAATGGACAATGTAAATGGCTCTCTGCAGTTCTCCAATGTCTTCCAGGGAATATCTTTGACATGTCACTGTTAAACACCACCTTCCCAGAAGGACTGAGCCTGAGAAGAGCCTCAACTGAGGAAATGCTCCAAGTTCCATCTTGTTGTATGAAAATTAGAATTGCATCAAGTCATAGTCATGCTCAGCATCCTTCAATGACTGTTGATACTCCTAGGATAAAGACTCCAGCTTACATGTGATCTGCAATTGCTAACCTTTCACCTTCACCACACACCCTTCCTGCTGCCCAGTCTTTCCTGAACCCGCTGGTATTCTGACCTCTCTCTCTTTCACCACCATGACTATTTCTTACTCACCTTGCTGCTTTCAGTTTAAATATTATTTCCTTAGGAAAATCTTCTCTAGTACCCCCAGATTAGTTAATGTCCTGTTTTATGCCCTTGAAATAACCTCACCTTTTATTTCAGAGCCTTATCATAGTTGTAATGTATTATGTAGGTGACAGCTTGATTACCATTTGTTTTTTTCACTGCCAGTATAATTTCGTAGACCTTCCTGCAATGATGGAAATCCTTTATTATATTAAATATGTAAAATGTGCTATACGACTACAGAAATGATTTTTTAGTTTAATTTTAATATCTGCATGTGGTAAATGACTATCCTCTTGGAACAGAGTGCTGGACTGTGGATGGCACAGTCCACAGAAGTGTGGATGGCATTGCTCATTTCGGTGTTCTCAGCTTCTATCAGCATCTGATGAAAAATAAACTCAGTAAATATTCATAAAGTAAATGATGATTCTTATAGTCAAACACCAAAATAATATAGTATACACAGTGTTGATTTGCAGTTTTACATACCTTAAACATATACCATGTTAGGATGTAATATTCCTTCAATACATTTTTTTAAAAAGGATCAGAAATCTTTTTAAAAATTTTTCCATGAAAATAATTCCCTCTTTTTTTCCTCTAGGAAATGACATCAAAGATTGATCACACTAAGAAATGCTTTCTGCACAAAGGTTTGAATTGCCTAAATCTTATAGGAAAGAATTGTCACTTATAAAGAGATAACATTTTCTGCTCCATTCCTTGTAATTAAAAAAAATTTATTTGCAACTATATTTTCTCTTGAATTAAAATATTCTTCCAAGCAGTTCTTAATTCTCATTTCTTCAGATAGATCATTTTGTAAGTTTGTAAAGTCATTTGATATTGCTATTAGGAAAAAATAAATTGAAGACATGCAAAGAATGCTTAGACAGACCAAGAGTTGTATATGTTACAACATATAAGTAATCCTTTATTTTTAAAATATTACACTGCTTGTCTACATTTGGAAAAGCTATCTAAAAGCATTCAATGATAAAGAGCTTATTTGGATTACCCCATTTTTGAAGTCTAATCCTTCCTCTTTGGAGGCCAAACTTTAAGTAACTACCCAAAGATGACCTGAGGCACATTCAAAACTTCTAATGACATGGTTTTTGCCTATCAGATTAATGTGTCCATTAGGACAATTGCCTGTCAGAAATATACAAAAATAAACTAAAATAAAAACCACCTTTCTCCCTAGAGGGAGGATTACCTACTAAACCCACAGCTCCTAATTTCCCTGCAGACCATGAGTTTTAGTATCCACTACTTATTCTACTTTGATAGCCAATGCTTGTTTTGGCAGGCCTTCTAAAGAAACTCTTATTCATGCTTATGATTCTTGCTTTTGACTGTAACTATTTCCTGGGTTTCAGATGGGTTTCACAGGGATTCAGCTGCAAACTATTTATTAAGACAGGTAGGACTGTGTACAACTGTTCATTAATTTTCTGGGTCTATATAGTCAATTTAAAGGTCATCTTCCTTTACTTCCTATAGCAACTCAGTCAGAAAAAAGAATCTTAAATGCTCAAAAAATATCTTACTTTTTTTTCCTTTGAACCTCCAAAAACATTACTCCTCTGTGTTGCTGTGTCTTTTATTCATAAACCTGACATCTGTTTTCAGTATATGGACAATTGGTAAGTTAGCAACATGAAGATTAAATGGCGCAAAAGAAGATTAATGTGGAAGTAAAACTTTAAAAAATATCACTGTGGCCAAAATGTGCAAATTCAGGCTGAAGGTGGGTTAAATCATCCATGGAGATTTAGAAAAAGGAGGTTTGCAGAAGAAAATGTTGGCGGTGCCCATTCCTGGGAGGTGAATGCTAACTTTCTTATGCTGTGGTATTTCTATAGGAAGGTAGAAAATCAACAAGAAAATACCAGGTGTTTCACATGGCTTCATATCTAACTTGCCTCTAGGAGAAAAATATATAGATAGCCTGGTATGATATCCTTCTAACAAGTCACAAACGTCCTGGCCTACTGTCCTTGCTAACAGCATCAGGCTTCCAAGTTGCAATCCTGATGAACAGTTCTGAATCAACTACATTTCTCTGCCTGATAAGCAAAGTTATCAAATAACATATTGAATTCGCAATAAAATTTGAATTTCAGAGAGATAATACATCATTCGGAATATAGTTATATTAAAACATGATTCCTTATTTATCTCAAAAATCTCAAACTATGCTGGGCATCCTGTGTTCTGCCTAATAACCCAACCTGGTGAGGGACTGTGTGAACGTCTAACTTATAAGTCACTCTTTGGCCACAGACTGGTTTGAGATAATATTTGAAGGTGAAGTAATGCTATGCACGTCACAGGATTTATGATTCTTTCTATGTTATCCAATCTGAGCTTCATAATGAATATTTGCTTGTCCTGCTGTCTATGACTACTGAGTGTTGCTCATCCTGAGAATAATGAGACTCTGACTTCTCTGCTCTCTTTAACCTCTGACTGGCTCTCTGAGTACTGTCTTCTTTTACAGGATATCATTAGCTGTGTACACTTTATTCCTTGATTCTCACCTTGAACCTTCTTTTCAATAACACTTTCAAAAAGCTGGACATTTTATTTACTTCCCATTTAATAAGGAGTGCATCATTCTATAATACTGTTCATAGGAATAGAACAAATGGAAAAAGACATTCAGAAATAAATATCCTAGCAAGCAAACATTTGAATTTGGCTAACCTTGGCTTTGGCACCTTGGAGTATGGTTATTTTCTAATTCAGGAGTTTTTTGCTCATCTGAAGAGTCCCATGACTATGGTTCCAACTTTTCTTTCCAAACCTTCCTTTAAGAAAAGGACTTTTAGCTCAAGCAACCGAAGGTAAAAAGTCCAATAATGAGCAGTTAAATGGATGCATGTGGGTATCTTGTAAAAGGAAAGATGTGGTGCTTTGCAGTCTTTGTAAAGACTGGTACTTAATCTTTACATAAGATTGAAGGTTCTAGGAATGCTTGCAAATTTCCTTTTAAAATTAGTTAACTATATAAATGCATAGATAGATGGCAAAATAAGAGAAGCATCAAAGACAGTGAATCCTGTCTAAGCAGGGAGCATGACACAAAAGACTATGATTCAGCTTTTTGCATGGAAGTTAAATTAATATGCAGCCTGCAGGTCTATTGAGAAGCAAGACTTGTGGCTTCAGTGTCTGCATTCTGTCCCTGATTTCTAATGACTCATTTTGTGACTCTATGCACCTTATTAACTTCTCTTTATTCTAATCTCTGCTGCTAGAAAAGAGATTTAATAATACACAACTCACAGGAGGTTATGATCCTGAGTCATTAATGCAAGAATCTGTAGAGAGAAAATGTTATTCGCTGGTAGAGAGGGGGTAATAAAAGTAATTCTGAAATGCAACATTTGGACATCTGGAGACAGTAACAAAATAAATGTATAATGCCACAATTCTACTTTAAAGAAAAAAGGCTTAGAATCAAGAGTTGAAGTTAATGGAGACATAGAAAATGGGCTGCCATTGTGGGGAGCGGGGTCAAGTATGAGCCCGATTGCTCTGGGTGCAGGGCTTGTTTCCAGAGCCACTGTAGCTCTCTGACAGGCCCCTACTCCTTTGGATCATCCCCGCTAGCTCTTGTATATTTCATTCGACTAAGAATCTTTCGCCCTTTCTCTTTATCGCCCTTAGTTTGAAACATGTTCTGTGATGGTTTATTTGTGCAAAGACAGACATAAAGCAGTAAGTCAGAGTATTATGTTACAAGGTAGGGCAGAATTACTTCTGAGAAAAAGAATACTTTTGGTTTACACCAGGAGAAATAAAAATAGTGCTGGCAAGAATAGGGAGAAAAGAGAAAGCTAAACTATTTTTCAAAGAAATGGTACCGGGTGTTAAAGGGGAAACTGGGAACTTGGGAGAAGCAAACATGGCTGCCGGAAGTCAGCATCCAAGATGGTGGCAATAACAGTGATACTAAGTAAAACTTAGGTATTTAATATTCAGTCTGACATTGTTTGCCTTGTTATAGAACCACTGACACAATGGCCTTTTATGTTTCCATCTCTGTGAGGAGAAATGTAGGAAATGGTTCTGAGATGTAATTTTAGGTTACAGCAGACAGAACAAGAGCAGCCAGAAAACAAAATTAAATAACGCAAGAATTGAATTAATTCAGAGGAAATGGCCTTTTAAAGCTAGAGACAGCCAACAAAAAAATGTAAACACTTCACCTCCTCCAGAATTTCCAGAATGATTGGGAAAAAATACAAGGGTTTCTACCACAAATAGGAAAGGGCACAAGCACATTTTGTTTTGTTCTCCAAGACTGGCGACCTCACAAACCCTAGAATGTGACTGGGATTTTCAGGCGTTTATCTAGGACTGTGTGTTATAAGCCAGAAATCTGATGACCCTGCATATTCCTCCTATGTCTACCCCATCTATTCTCACCTTATCTACTCCTAATGGCAATTCCAGAAGAAATAACAACCTTCCTTTTAACTTGGAATTATTTCCGACAGCACAAATCAAGCATCACAGAACTGCTAAAAAGAAATTGTTTCAAACAGTAGAAAAGATATTCATCTAAAGTTCAGTCTTTGTAAAGATATTTCTATTTTAACGCAAATTAAATAAAATGAAAAAGGCTTTGTGGAAAAATTTCCCGGAGCCCGCGGGAAAATGGAAAAGTATGCATGGGTTGGAATAAAAAACAGTAGGATAAATGAGGAATTTTGTGTGAAGACTGGAATTTGAAGACCTCCCAATAACCCAATACATTCCCTGTAGGGACATTTCCTAAGTTATATTTGGTAGAAAAAAATTAATTTTAAGAATAAAATATGTATAATTTGAATTTTATTAATGACCTTTAACATTATAGTCTGCCATCAGAATATCTCAAAGACCTTAAAAGCTAATAAAGAGATTTTGGCTGTCCACCAAAGATAAAGTGGCCACAGCTTATACTATGATTTTTTTTTTAAGAAGAATTATTTCATGTTGCTGTGGAATACTAATAATTTCTTAAGTGGGATTAGACGGAGGTACCAAGAAACTCTTCTCTTCATATAAGAAAAGGTATCATTTTTCACTTAAAAATTAGATTTTATTCTCACTCTTCTACTTCCTTCAAATTGCTTTTTAAATGGCTACTTAACATTTCTTAAACTTCTTTTTCAAAGGTGATACCTTTGAGAACTGAGTTCAGGATTCTCAAATTTCTATCATTTGGAGCTGGTAGAGGTCTCCTCATTAAAACAAAAATAATTTTTAAATGACAATCTTGCAACCCATTTTTAAATAGCCTCTTTCCATTTCTGAGGAATTGCCTTGGAGTTCAAACAAAATGAGTCACTCAAGAAAAAAAAGAAATCAGAAGCCATTTTTATGCATTAACCAGAGCAGAAATTTAATTTAATAGCACTGATATAGAAGAACTTCTGCATGCAGCAATCTAAAAAGTCTGTTCTATTCCTTTTATGACTGCAACAAGTTTGGTTATATATGCAGAAGAAATAATAATGAACGGTGAATGATACTGGGACTCTTACATGTATGGGAAGGGGTGCTGGTGGCAGGAAAGGGATATAGGCATACTCTCATAGGGAAAAAGAATTCTACCATTTATATTGGGGGATATCTTTAGAGTTCTTTACCCCAGCTAGCTGGAATTAAAGCACTCTCAGTTCTCCCATGATTTCTTCTCCTCTTCTACCTTTTGACTGGAAGGATTTTCCTATGGGAAAACGGAGCATGGCAAAGAAAGAACTTGGAATGGTGCGTAACAGAGAACTTATCAAGTTACAGAGTTGGGATCTAGATCCTCATAATCTTTTTCTCCTCCCAAAATGTGGCTGAATGAGAATTTGGGATAACTGAAGCTAGAAGGATCTTGATATATACCACCTCTGTCTCTCTATTTCACAGACCTGAGCATTTGGCACCCATTGGTTATGGCCATGACCATGTTAACTGATTGCAGTGTTGGGATCAGAGTATAAGCCAGTGCTTTCTCCACCATGTCTCCGCAGGGGTATATATTCATTCCTTTGTCCACTTTGTTTATGGGTAACTGTTCATCCAAATACACTCACAATATCATCTGTACTTTAGCTTTATGATCTCATCTACGATATCTATCTCAGCCAACCTCGATGATGCAGATGATGTAGCCATTGACTCTGAAGAAAAATGAAATAACTAACTCTTAGACTATATAAAGTTAAACTCAAAAAGAAAGTTATACATCATGAACCAATAAAATTCCTTACAATTGGAAGAAGGTAAGGGAAAATTCGAAGTTAGAAGGCTGACTATTGTGAACATGGCATATAGGAATGCCATAATGTGGTATAGTTGCTCCAAAATGCATCTCCTGTACATTGAATTCTAGAGACCACACTCCATTAACTTCCACTCAACTAGGTCAGATTTCAGACCCTTTTATATTCCACAACTCTGAGGTAGTTCACTTCTGTTTTTGTCCCCTGAATTAGTTTCCTAGGGCTGCATGCCATAATAAATGACTACAAATTGGGTGATGTAACACAACAAAAAAACATTATTATCTCCAATTCTGGAGACTGGTAGTCCAAAATCAAGGTATAAACAAAGATATGCTTCTTCTGAAGACTCTAAAGGAGGATCATTCCTTGCTTTCATCTGGTGATTTCTAGCTATCGTTGGCATTCCTGTGCTTTTAATATATCATTCCAATATTTCCCTCCATCTTCACAAATCCTTTCCCTGGATCCTTTGTCTAAATTTCCCTATTTTTATATAAACACCAGTTCTTGAATGAAGATCTACTCTAATCCAGTGTAACCTCAGCTTAACTTGACTACCTCTGTAAAGATTCTATCAAAGTGACATTCATAGGTTCTAGATAGATAGGAATTTGGAGGAACATGCTATTTAATCCAGCACTCATTTTTTAGAGATGTGAAGACGGGGTTTCAGAGAGGCTAAGCAATTTCCCTAGGTCATTAAGATAAATCTTAATTTACCTTTTTTTTTTTATTTTTATAGGATGTGCTAAAGGAATTGAATTTTATTTTTGAATAGTTTTAGTATTTTTTAAATCTTATTTTGCAACAAATTTAGAAGACTAACAATTGTAGAGCTAACAACTGATTTCTTTAAAATTTTACTTTAGAATTTTTAAAACTAATTATTTGCTATTATTAAACAAACTATTTTTAAAGAGTAAAAAAATTCCATCACTAGAAAAGTTATATTTTACTTACTTGAAATTAGATGGTGTGTACAGATACATTTTTCCATATGTATTTTCTCATTTCTTTTAGTTTTTGAAACATTCTTTATAAATAATGATTTCAATGGCTCTCTTATAATTGGCACAATTATTAAACTTTTAAGACTATGTTTCCAGGCATATCCTGATAGAGTAGTGATTTGATCAATCACCTTTGGCTGGCACAGTTCATATACATCCCAAGGACCCTGATTCACATCCTGGGGTGAGGATTGGGGGACAACAAAGATAAATAACTAAAATAAATAAATTGCTTCTTTCTCCTCTCTCTTCCTGCCTACTCATCTTCATTTTTACCTGCACCTTTCCTTTAAAAAAAAGAGAATATGTTTCCAGGTTTTGTTTTGTTTGTTCATGTCTTATTACAAATAACAGCATTATTAACCATTGGCCTTTAATATTGAGTTGAATTTTAATTTTAATTAATTGAATTTGTTTTTAGTGTATATTTATGTGTGTGTATCTACATATATAAATAAAACAATATATATCCATTGTAGAAAGTATTAAAAATAAGAGCTATTATCAAAAATAACTTTGTTTGAATTATACCAAGTCTGTGTACACTCAACAGATATTTTTTAGTAGCTCATATAGCAAGTACTGCTTTAAATGTGAAAACTGCTCTTCAGAGTTAACATCCTAGTATCTATGAGTGATATGTTCTATCAATCTCCTATGTGCAAAAATGTGTGTGTTTAAAAAAAGACAATGTTACTTAAAAGTGTCACTGTAATCTGATTTTTCCCCTATAAGATAGGATGACTTTGACACTTTTGCAATATCATCTTTTTAATTATAATTTTTATTGAGGTAACATTGTATTATATTATATAAGTGCCAAGTACACATCATTATAAATAAGCTCTATATATACTTCATTAAGTTCACCACTAAAAGTTCAGTTCTATCCTTTATTTTAAAACCAGGTCTTCTGACTCTAACTCTGTGTTGTTTTTACTATAACATAAAGTAAGGACTTTTTTGATGTAACATAATCTTATTTGATTCCCTATATTAAGCCTGTAACAAAGAGTATTATCTATGTTTTCACTAAGAGAAAAAAAAATGACTTCCTTGAACTTTCTGCCCCTTCAGTGTGTTCCCATAGCAACCTGTTATAAGTCTTCATAACTGTTATCACTTTATTGTATTTGTACAATTATTTATCTGCCTCTACTAAGAGCAAGAAAAACAGCATTAGTGGTGGCCCTGGTGAATGTGACTAAGAGGGAGAAAAAGAGCATAAGGGTTAGATACAAACTTGGACTTGAACCCATACTCAGCACACTTGACTTTTTCTTATAGAATCTCTTCAAAGAACCCAAACACGAAGCTCATGGCTACTCATTCATAGCAACTGAAGCAGAGACTATGATTGACCAATTTTATAAAGACCAACAAAATGTTTGGGACCTAATGATATCAGCAGCAAAATAAGGAAATACATAAAGAAGCTTGCAAAACTAAAAGTAAGAAGTATTTTAATATGATGAAATATAACATGCCAACTAAATGACTACAATAATCATTCTAGAAATGAATATAAAATTTAGAATTGCTCTTGGGTCTGGGTGCATTTAGAATTACTTTATATAAAATGGGTTGGGCAGCCTCCAGCAGCAAGGAGGCCTGGACCCTCTAAAGATCCTAAAAAGGCCCCAATGACCACATTAAAATCAAACCTATTTATGAACAAGTCTCGGATTGTCTGGCTTGTAAGATGGGAGAGTGTGAATAGTCTTTTTAATTTTTTCTTTCATCACAAATAAAGCAGCTTCTCCTTATTATTTAACTGTCTTAGTCAGGATCAGTGCCGTGGCATTTGGTGAGGTCATCATGTACTATTTGTGATTCGCTTAATCCCATTGTTCCCCCTGGGGATCTAGAGATGTTTCATCTTGCTGTTTTTCCTGTGAAATTTTTGATCCAATTATCTTTTAATCTTTTGCTACACAGTGTGTTGGGGAGGCAACTTAGCAGCTAGAACCCTTGTCTGAAGCAGCGATTAGCCCAAAAGACATAAGAGCTGAAAATATTTGAAATCAAAGAAGGCAAGTCCGATCAAGAGAAAGCCTTACTATTCTCTCATCTCTCAGTTCTCGATGACACCAAGGTAGCAAAAAGAACAACCAGATTTTAAAGATATTTCCAATTTTCTTAGTGAGAATCGGTTTTAGTTCCTGCTCCCCCTATCCTCCCACTCACAGAATAAAAGCCTTGTTATTTCTTTTCCCTTG
This sequence comes from Solenodon paradoxus, assembly GCA_004363575.1. NCBI lineage: Eukaryota > Metazoa > Chordata > Mammalia > Eulipotyphla > Solenodontidae > Solenodon > Solenodon paradoxus. Next base: position 22,234 of record RJWH01003956.1, read on the forward strand.
AACATTTTTTTATAACCTTCCACATACTTCTCTGACATCAATGTGCATGACACAGTTCCCATACTGGGGATTCTTACCATATGACTGATTGGCAATGAAAGTTTGCTTTGTTTAACCACAATCAAAGCTCAGGATTTAAGTGACTCCACACTCTTCTAGCAATTTCTCAACTTTCCAATGGCCTCCCGTCATTTTTGCTCCAGGCTAAACTCCCTACTCCATGATTTCAGCTATTCTCATATAGTGTCCTTAATTCCTCAACCCTGTGTTTTTCTGTCATGCAAACTCCATAGACCCTTAACCTGCTTGAGTCCCAGGATCTGTCAGTTGCTTTTACATAAAGGTAAATGAATATCACTGCACAAATTCCCTCATCTCCCCTACTGCTCCACAAAGTTGCTATATTTCACCTGCTGTGGGAAATCCTGCTTCTCTGTAAACCGTTTATTTATCGTTGGTCAACAGTCTATCCCATTCTCAGCACATACACCAAACTTTCTCTTCAAGTTCTTATCCAGATTCTCAACCCTCATCAAATTGTTCAACCACTTCTGTATCAACATTCCACTCCAGCCACCTCAAATGTCTTTCCCAATAGCCAAAAATCTCCCTGGACCCACACCTCTCTGAGGAGAGTTTCATATTCCATCTTTATTATTCGTTATACCTGTCCTTATATTCCCTTTGTATTATGCCAGGCACTGAGGTTGCACACAAATAAGATATAGAACGTTTGCTCAAAGGAGAGTGAGAGACAGACAAGAGAACAGACACATGTAACACAGTTGTGTCAGATTTTTTCTTCGTTTTCTTTCTTGGTACAAGGGTATCTATTCTAGAACACTGGGACCAGACAAGTCTTTCCAGAGAAGGCAATACTCCTGATCCAAATCATATAGGATAAGGAAGGACCGCTTGAATAAAAGAGGGAGAATAACCCGTTCTTTGAGAGCAGAACAAGAAGCAGTTACAAAATGACAATGCACAGAATCATGAAAACAAGGCAGAACTGATCTAAAACTGAGTTATCTAGGCTGAGTGGAAAAATGTGAAGTGTGACAAATACTTAATGATTAGATGCTGATATATGACAGAGATCAAAAAGCTTAGACTTATCTTGCTGACACTGGGGAGCTCTTGAAAGCTTCTAATTCTGGGAAGAACACAATCACATTTGCATTTTAGAAAGTACATGTGAATGTAATGTGGAAGACAAATTACTGTGGGTCAGACATAGGGGCTTGAACAAGCTAGAGACCAGCAAATAAACTTAGATTCAAGAGGGACAATTTGGTGAACGGATGCAAGCCTGCCCCAGAGCAGCAGCGGGAGGGGTTCCTTCATATGGGCACCCCAACAGTAAAGTCTCTGCTCTGGATGCAGGCACCAGTACTCTGGCCTTTTGAAAGTTCAGCAGCAGTTTTCACATTGAAATCCAGGGCAAAGGAAAAGAAAAATTGCACACCACACAGAGGAATCCAAACTACTCTGGATTTCTAGGTCTGTGTGAAGAACAGACAGGATCACAAGTGAGTCAGTGTGAATGTGTGGGGGGTTTAGAGATGAATAAATGCAGCGGAGATCTTACAAAAACAGGTTGAGGCGTGGGGAGCAGGGAGTTACAGCAACTGACTTTAGATTGATTTACACACTTTACTTGGGTACGCCCTCACAGGGAAAAAGAAAGTACATTGCCTAGTCTAATCTCCTTGTCAACTGAATCTCCAACCAGAGAGACTAATCCTATATTCCATTAGGTGGAAATCTTGACCTCAGAAAGTCCTTAGTAAGGTGTCTCTGACTAAAGATTAGTCTATGATAAATAAACTGGAATCTCTTGATTCATAAGCCATGATTCTGTAATTTCACATATGAGCTACCACCCTAGTAAATAAAATGGAGAGTTTTCATAACGTAATGCTCCCTATTACGTGAGCTAATGCAGGGAATCTCACTTAGAGACCTCACTTATGATTCTGAGCCAGAAGCACCTATCTACTGCAGGAAGCAAGAGTCTGGCTTTACTCTCTGTCATGTCGCAGGTTCTGCCCTCCTCTCTCTGTCCATCTTGATATAGTAATGAAGTTTGATATGGGGGTAAGACTGGTTTCTGATTCACAGTCCAATCCTATGAATTATATCTGAGCAGAACCATTAACATAAAAATACTTTTTATTAATCTGATTATGTACTGGTTTTACCTAAAGAATGGTTTATTTAGAGAAAACTGGGTTAGAATTAAATTTTCTGTTTGGCCAAATCAAATACTTCTTGTTGACTCCTATGTTTCTGATTCATCCACTCAACTGAAGATGAATTTTAGCCACAGTACCTATCAAGCTATCTCCACAAAGTTGGTCCCATGAGAGTAGTTTCTTCCCTCTTCCTCCTATAAGATAATGCCTGACTTGTTTTCAGCACATTACCAGTACAAACATAATGTACGTTAGTACATGTCTTCATAATGTTATTTCTCATGTCCCAACTGGAAGGAGTCACATGGATTAGAGTAAAAATATCTGCAGGAGAAGTTCTCTTCCATGCAAAGTAAGTATAGACACTGCTTTAAATCCACAAGATAAAGCTAGCAAAGCCCTGCTTTCTTCTCTAGGGCAATTTAGACTAGCAGTAAGGCAATTACTGCCTATAGCAGAAGAAAGCTGTCCCCACAAGCAGGCAGCTGGGGAGCTGTGAATTAGCTTTTCAACACCTGAAGCATAAGTTAGACAAAGTTAATGGCTCTGCTTTGAGAATAACAAGAAAAGCCTGGGGTTAGATGAGGTCTCTTTCTTCACAGTAATTTTGCACATTTTAATAATTAGTTGCACATCAATATTTATGATCTCACAATAAAGAAGCATATTTTGGGGGGAAATGGTCAATCCTAAGCATATTCTGTTCTCATTGTCCATGACTAGGCAGAGCTCTGTGTCAGAGCAGGACATTTCCTCTGCCAACGATTGCTAAATCAATTGCATATTGCCTGGGAGGAATCAGATCCCTTCTAAAATGCTAGCCTTGCAGTTCGAGACCTAAAATGTGATGCTCATCTTAAACTACAGGTGCATTTCATGGGGTGATGCTTGTGGACACCTTTTCAGGACATTATTAAAGACTAGAGGATAGTTCTGACATTATCTGCTTCAAGGATTTTCAAACATTAGATTTCCCCTGGCCTCCCTTCCCCTGGTTCTGACTCCGTAATGTCAGGTTGGGGACTCGGATTTACATTTCTTACAAATTTTCAGGTGATGGCGATGTTGCTTGTCCAAGGATTACACTCAGAGAAACATGAATCTGTTGCTTATAAATCAGAGTTCCCATTCCTGGGTGCCCTAGAGAGTCACCTCGTGGGCTTTAAAAATATGAATTTGACAAACCTGAAGGAGGTTCCAATGACTGAAACAATTTGAGCAACAAAATAAATGTGGTAGCTTTGGGTTATAACCCATGAAAAGGTATTTAAGTAATAAAGAATTCAATAGGTTAATGATTGCGAAAGGAGGTGAATCTTCTTTATGAAGGAATTGCAAATTGACACAACCTTAGCAGCTGAGGCAGCTAAAGTGAAGACTATTAAATTCCAAGATTTGGGGTCCATACCTCGGGAGCAGGGAGGGTGCGGAACAAGAAAACAAGAAGAATTACAAATAATTGATGTAGATATTCCCTTCCACAGGAAGTATATCCAAACTCCTTCTACCCTGCCCCCATTAGTGAACTGCCTTGAAAAAGTGGAGTTTTGGGAAAGTGAAGATGGAGAGAATGACTTGACGGTGGAGAATCTGGCAAACAGCACCTTGGACAGTTGATTAAGCCTCGTATCCTAGATGAGAAGTCATAATCATGGTGAGAAGTCATAATCAAAGAGGAAACTCTTTGATATATGATGAAGGCACTACACTTCTGTAGACTTCTTCCCCAAAACTGATAACCTCAATCAAACCAGGCAAAAAACTTTAGAAAAGTCCAGATGGAGGGACATGCTTCACAAGTTTCGTGCTCATCAAAACTTTCAAGGTCATGAAACACAAGGCAAGACTGAGACGATCATGAACCCGAGAAGAGGAAGGAGGCATGAGGGTAAAGTGCAGTATATCCTAAGTAAGATTCAGGGATTGAATGAAAAATGACACTAGTAGACAAGAAAAGAAAATTAAAATCTGGAGTTTGGTTAATAGTAACGTACCATTACCGGTTTCTCAGCTGAGGGGAAGCTTTGTGAATCACGTATGCAATTACGCTGTACAATCTTTGCAACTTTTCTGTAAATCTGAGAGTATTTCTTTTTTTAAAATTTAAGAAATATTTCAAAAATCATTCCTGCCCAGAGATGACAGTAGCAAATTAAATTAGAATCTCTGGGGTGGGTCCTGGGTTTTGGTGTTGCCTTCACTCCCCAGTTGATTCTCATGTGCCAAAAAAAACTCAGAAACCACTGATTTAAAGAAAACTAAATGCATGACTTTCCCACTAAATCTAACTTTCCCTTAATCAGCATGGTAGTTACCAAAGAAACAATAGGACACTTTTTGCATTTCTAGAGGCGTTATCTCTTTCTGTTTGTACTTATTAAATCTGCAAAGTGTAGTACCAGGTATTTTATTTACTTAAAAAGGAAAGTAGAAACAGAATAAATTAAAGAGGATTTTAAAAATTATTTTCAACATTCCAGACTATATTCTGAGGTCCATATGCATCTTATCTCTTCTATGAAACTTCGAAGCTTATGTAGAGACCTATGGGACATGAGAATAATTTTTTGGCAAACAGAATTTAAGCAATTTATATAATTACAAAAGAACTCCGTACGTGGCAAGCCTTGTGCAAGAGGGGTTATATCTCTGTGGCATGCCTACCAAGGCTCTACCCAAATGTGTAAGCTTCTCTTCTAATTCCTATTAATTTTTTAAGGAATTAAGACTTGACTGTAGCATCTGTTTCATTTCCCATCTCCAAGTTGTGTGGATAAATCTTTCCAATCTGAATATGCTAAAAGCAAAGACTAATTCTAACAACTAGTCATTCAAATAAGAAGCATTTTTATTTTCAGATTAAAAATAAAGATGTTGAATCGGGTAAGTGGATATTGGAAAGACTCTAGCTATTCAATGGGCTATTTGAGCACCTCCCAATGCCCTTCTCTTGTAGTAGCTATGTGGTTTTTCAGACCACGAATTCGACCTATTGAGAGTCACCAAGAAAGGAAATTAGTAGCTAAAATTCTAACAGTGGAGTAACACACGGTGCAGGTCTCTGGTCTGACAGTGTCCACCAGTTCATTGAGGTAAACCATTTTCATAATTTCTGCAGGTCTGGTAGACTCCTTTCCAAATAGCCTCAAACCACCCCTCTCACATTGTTTGGCTAGTCATTGTAGATGGTACAGCCTTTGGAAATTTGGAGGGAAGGATGGTGGGACTACAGGTGGTATCAAAGTCTGGCAGTTATTTCTCCACGGCCACTTTCATTGATGTCACAAGCAAACTAATAGAGAAAGAGCCTAAGGAGCCACATCGTCCAAGGAGTGAAAGTCCAGAAATCCACTGTTCCTTTATCACAGTTAGTGCATTCCTTCTCTCTTGTAAGGGAGTTGCCCATAATCTTTGAATTCAGTTTAAAGTAATATTACCTGCTTTTAGGGAACATCACTATGTCTCCTGCGTATTGAGAGACAGAGAGAGAGAGAGAGGACAGGGGAGGGAATGGGAGGGGAGGAGAGGGGAGGGAGGAGAGGAACTTATTACTGAGTTTTCATGCCTATCCAAGACTCAGTCTTAGAGGGTCTGTTCCCTTCTCATGTTATATGAACAAACACCCACTCTTCTGCAAGGAATTATTGATTGGTCTTGGAATAGACCACCTGTTTCAATACAGCTCACTGATTTCCTCCTTTGGGAATCCACAGTTTGGATCCAAAGTTCTAGTTAGTGTTACAGGAGCTTGAAATGTGCTGCCTTCTATGTTTATTCAGAAACAGAAATAGTCTGGAGAAAGTCAGATAAAGAGAAAAGACTCAGAAAGATGATGACCAGCACCCAGGTGGCAGACATGAACATACAGGGAGCGGGTGGAGGTGGAGTCAGTAGGGACACTGAGGCAAATTGTTGGAGACTAACTTGGCACCTGACTGCTGCTTATACTTCTTGCACTTTACTTCTATGAAGTATCCATGTATACATATAAGATTTACTTATTTGGTTTGTTTGCTTTGTGTTTTCATCCAATTTCCTTGAGTTTATTACTCTCAAGTAAAATGATTCTTAAGAGAATAGGCATTCATCTGGTAAGTAATTGAATATTTCTTCCTAATCTACAACAATGACTGCCATTTAGTATTTAACAATATTTTTTAATGAATAAATTAAATTTTTCTATGCAGTTAACAGCAAATTTTTATAATGTACTTACTATATAGTATGTAATGAATGGATGGGTGTGTGTGTATGTATGTAGGCATATATGTGTATATGTATGTATTTATCCTATTTTTTTAGGGAACCACCTCAAAGATATGCAATTAATATATTTTCTTATGTTCTACCCATACTGATAAACCAATTCAAGCTCACTAGTAATATTTATTTTCATAGTGATTAAAATCATGGGTTCTGGTGTCACACTGAGATCTCATGAGGATTAAATGAGTTAATTTACGTGCAGAACTTCCCACATATAACATAACAAACATTCAAAACTATTACAGCTAATTATTATAATGCTTATTAGCATAATTATTAAAACATATGATAAACACTCAAAGTCTTTGTTGTCATCATTAGCATTATTACTAACATCACTATTTAAGAAAGTTGATTTAGTCCCTGAAGAACTTGTTAGAAGAGCAAATTCATCATTTCAAGGATCACAAAAGTGTTTTACTTTGTAAACAAATCATTCAAGATAAAATATAAAAGCACTAAGCTTAGAATGAAAGTTGCTTGCACTTGGAGCCATCAGCGATAGAACATCTAGTTGAAGAAGTTTGGACAAAAATGAGGTTACATGCTACATAGATGTTTGTCAACATGGGACGAGAACTTCAACTAAGCTATTGTGACTTCAAACATCTTGCGTTGTCTAATAAAAAGCTTTGAAAGAATTGCTGCCATGAGACATGAGAAAATCTTGGTCTCAAGAGTAACCAATGTGGCTAGAGACCTAAGAAATATTAGTGAGAGTTCAAGTCTAATGTCTCTTTGATTACTACATAGATTGTGTACGTGACCAAAAGAGTAAGGATTATAAAAATATATCCTTTTTGTTATGCATCCATCTCAAATACACTCTCTTAGCCATCAGAGCACTGAACCATGTGTTATTATTTAGTATTCTTATGGAATTTAAAAATATCATAGAATGAACTTCAATAGTTCAGTAAATTATCATACGGTGAATACTTTAAAAAGCTTTAAGAACCATTATTTCTCTTTTGCAACTCTTCATCTTTTCATGCCTTTGTAGCCCAAGTACAGCCATAAACAACACCTAATTGAATAACTGTGGCTATTTCCAAAAAACATTCTTTACAAGAACAAGTGGTAGGCCACATTTGTTCTCTGAGATAAAGTTTGCCAACCCTTGTCTTAAAAGATTTCAACAAAATTTTCCTACAATGTTTACTCCTAGTGAGTACAGCCAGTTCTCCAATAACTGAGTTTCACTCAATATTATGGCATTATTAAAATGTAATATAATCATGACAGTCATGGACATTAGAGTCAGACGTCCTGGACTGAAATGTTGACTCTGCCACTTGCTATTCTACCATATTTAACTTTTATTTGTAAGCTACTTAATATATTTATCCTCAATTGACTTTCCTGTAAAATGGGCACAATAATAGAATCTACCTCATAAAATTGCTGTAAATACTCAAGAAGGAAAATGTGCAGAGCCCTTATGTCTGTCTATATAGTAACTCTATAGGAGTTTATTAAGTAGGAGAAGAAAAACCAGGTGGAACATGATGAACATTTTCTACATTAATATTTGTTAACAGCACATTTAACAATCTCAACGCTCAAGTCTGGGGGCACTATGCTCATTTTTATATTTTCTTTCCTATATTGGCAAGAACCTGATCTCTCATGCTTTACAGCATTTGCTAACAATAATTTTCAAGATAGATCGAGAGCCTGCAGAAATCAGAACCCAAACTACAAATCTAGGTTGAAGCTTAGAGACTACTCCTCTGTGGAGTAGACTGGCAGGTTTCCAACTTGAAGAAAAAAAGTAGATAAACTTGAGCATTGTAACAAGGAATTTATGTCCGCTAAAATTTTCCCAAAATCAGTAACTCCTCTCCCTTAGGTTATTTTCTGAAGCTGAGAAATGAGCCAAACATGAAATGACTGCCCTTAGAAGTCTGTGTCCTAGGCTTTTTGTGGTTTTAATTTGAACCTTTGGCAGTGTCTGGAGAATACTAACATGTCCCAGTATTCAATGTACCAGTGGGTCTAGTAAACTGAAGCATTCATTCTTTAGGAGTTTCTGGAGCATGGTGACCTGATCCCTCCCCCATCCTAGGGAAAAGGTTTGGACAGAAAACAGAGGAGAAGTCTTTATAGGGACAATGTATTCGGTCTTCTATATGTCCCTAGACACAGTAGGCTTTGGAGACTTAATTCAGAGAAAATGTTCTTTCTTTTGTCAACCAAGTCATTAATCAGAGAGTTAAGTAACAATAGTAAATGGCATTTTGCCTGATGCCATCTGCCCTTTGGAGAAAATTAAAACCAGAACTCAAGTGCTATGAAATTCTGTCACAAATGGCATTTTCTTTTTTTTCAACATTTTCTAGCTCTAAAGTGGTTTGAGCTTCCAAATGAGCTCCATTAAACATTTCAAATATGTCTTCACTGTGATTAGAAGTCATTTAAAATATCTTCCAAGATACTATGTGGTAAACTTAATACACACCAAATTTAAGTATTGTCTTCTTTAATTTTCTGATGGAGAAAAGAAAAACTCAAGTGAGAAAGAAATAAAACTTTTAGTTCATCTCTTTGGAAAGATTGCTGCAGACATAGCAGCTCATGAATTAAGCTTTCATTCTGAAAAATCGATATTGTCATTTGTCATTAAATAGTGGCTCAGATGGAGAATATCAACAGCACATAGACATTTCATCAAATTTTCTCTTGACTATCCTACATCAGAATACACAGAGGTCTTACTGAAAACTGGTGATATTTTGGGCTCATTAAATACCAATTAACTAGATATCAGGAGTCAGAGGAATCTGCTCTTTGGCAAGTAGTCTAGCTGATTCTTGTATAGTTTAAAATTTGAGAACCAAAGCTTTCAGAATTCTGTTCTGAAACTAAATTCAGTGCTCAGAGAACAGGATTTTTAACAATAGAATTGTATAAACTTCATGATTACTTTTGTCTACAGTTTTTGTCATTTCATGGATTACTTTATTATGTTAGAATATTATATTAGTAATTTTTTAAGCCAAATAAAATATTTAGCCTTTGAAATGCAAATTTCAGTATCTTTTCTTATGGGTACGTATATATTATGTTTAACTTGAACATTCAAAAATAATTACCAGACTTCCACAAAAATAATTTAAAATTTAATACAAATATATTAAATTATTGTCAAACACAGGAAAATAGGAGCCAGTGGACTTATCTTCAGAGAATAAACACAATGAGAGGCTTCCTATAATTTGCCTTGACTTGACTTCAGTAGAAATTTCCAAGAACTCAGTATGAGAAGGAAGGATCAATGCATCACACTAATAGTTCTGTTAAATTGAAAAGAAATAAAGATTTGGGTTTGAAAATTTGAGACAGGAAAAATGTCAGACCAGGGAACTGAAAGGAGTGTAAAGCAGAAGAAATACTCAAGAAATCTGTAAGGGTCTACTTAGATCTTCTGCTTCTACTTATCAGCCTATACATGCACAAAGGAAAACTGTATTGCCAAGTAAAAAGACAAGTAAATAAAACTCTCAGGAAATAGTAAGCTACACAATTCTGAACTCACACAGAAATGGTAGATATTCATTTTCCAATCAGCTAAAGAGTAAAACCCTAATCAAAATGCAGGGCATTCATTAGAGACCCCAGAGGAGCAGAACTTGATAGTAAAGGCTAAACTAGTTCTGGAAGAAAGGATATAGTAAAACTTTCCTGTAAACCTAGAGCTAATGTAATGTTATATGTCAATAACACTTCAATTAAAAATAAATAAAACCTTCCTAAATGAGATTAAAACTAGCCTAAAATGATCAAGTTCATTGGCAAGTAGCTAACCTGCCTACAAAATAAACTTCTACCATTTCTAAAAGAATAACAAAATCCAAATATGTATCCATATAACATATAACATATCCATATAACACAAAACATCAACAATGATTACTATCATGTCCAAAACTTATTTGAAGACAGAGAAAACTATAATCTATAACCAGTAAAAAACTCTTATATGAAAACAGAGAAATGATAGAAATGAAATGAACAGGCAAGGACTTTACAGTTGTATATGTAAGATGAAAAAAAAAATAACTGGGTGAAATTAACAGTATATTTGTTCTTGACACTGAAATATTTGTGAAGTGAATTTAAAGATAAAACAACAGAAACTATTCACACTGAAGCACAAGCAGAGAATTACAACTGAAAAAAAGGCAAGTGGTCAAACACAGATGTTATTTGAGTACAAATAAAATGAGTCAAAACAATGTAAAACAAATAAAGGCTATTTTTTTCAAAACTAGTGAAAATTCAAGACCCTTGATTAAACTTGAGCAAAATAAACAAAGAGAAAACCAGACCAGTGCATGTGTTGGGGGAAAAAAAAAGAGAAAGAGAAAACTTAAACTCAGTCAAGTAGAAAGGTCATGGTACGTAGAGGAGAATAAAAATAAGAACCAGGGTGCGCCATTATGACTGAGGTAGCTGAGGTGGCTAAGGTGCAGACCAGGTAAAGCCCAAAGACCTAGGTTTCTGACCCCGAGGTTGAGAGAAAAAAAAGCAAAAACAAACAAAAAGATCTCTAACTTTTCAATAGACAAAAAAAAAATGTGCATCAGTAGACACTGGAAGAATAAACTTTAAATTTCTAAAAACAATCATCCTACATTCTACATGCAGCAAAAATATTGTTCACAAATAAAATGAAATTGAAAACATTTTCATACAAAAGACCTAAGTGCTTTGTGTCAGTAGACTTACAAGACCTATTAGAGAGAGTTCTTTACATGGAAATCTGTATCTTCAAAGAGTGTGAAAAATGTCAAAAGTGTAACATTTTTTAAATTTTAGATATTTTAAAATTCTTTAAATTTAAGGCTACAAAATAAAAATTATAACAATCAGTTGTATTGGATAAAGAGATATATAACAACCAGAGCACAAAGAACAAGACAGGGAGGTGTGCTCTGGTAGTCTAGTGGGTAAGTCCACCACCTCTGACCAGCACAGTCCACATACATCCCAAGCACCTGAGTTCATATCCCAGGGCTGCAGAAACAACCAAGATGAACAACTAAATAAAATAAAGTACTTCTTCCTCCTCTCTTCTATCTGCCTGTCTACTTACTTCATTCCTGCCTTTAAATTAGAAAAGTGGGGGAGGAAGGAGAATGGAGTCATCATACATCTTACATGAAGTACTATAATCCTATTAGAAGATAATGATGTATTAAAATGATACATTCTAAGTCAGAGAGCAACCACTAAAAATCAAAACAATGCTATTACATATAATTCTAGAATGGACATACAAGAAATATTCAAAAATACTCGTCTGTAAAAAAGACAAGGAAAGTACAAAAAAGAATAAAGAACAGATGCAGCAAATATAAATATTGAGAAATTATAGACTTAAAACTTCCAGATCAAAAAATAAATATAAACAATCTATGAACTTCAGATAAAAGTAGTCATTGTCAGACTGATCAAAAGCAACACTCATCTATTTTCTATTTACAAAAAATATACTTAAAATATAGAGAACATAGAGTTTCAAGGAATACGATGAAAACAAAATACAATTTACTTAGAAGAAAGTCTCTGACTAATGAAATAGAAAAGTAGACTTTTAGATAAGATATTTGCTCTTCCTAAAAAAGATAAGTTAATAATAAAAAAGGGTCAATTTTTAAGAATTATAGCACAAAATGATATTTTTCTGAAGTAAAAATTAATTTAATTTTTTAATTAATAAAAAAAAATGTGCAGCAAGAATGAAAGAGGTAACAACAGGAAGAATGCTTTGTACATTAGAAGTCGTCATAGAATTATAACCACAAATATGCAAATAACCTTGACAATTTACATGTAAGTGAATAATTTTTGGAAAGACAAACTATAAAACTGATAAATAACTAAAAGAAGAGCTGAATAACCCATATCTATCTTTTAACTGAATTTGTCATAAAATATCTTCATGCAAAGAATATCCAGCGAGGCCCAGGTAGCTTCACTGATAAATTTCCAATCTAATGATGAGCATTTATGGAAAACAACTACAGCAACATCATACACAACAGTGAAAAATGAAATATTGCCCTCACTGTTGGAAACAAAGCAAAAATTTCTCCTCTTACCATTTTTTGTTCAGTATAGTGCTGGGATTCTTTGCTAGCAAATTAGAACAATAAAAATAAAATTCATACAAACTGGTTTGGGAAAAAAGCAAAATTTCTTTCTTATCAGTTAATAAGATGAGGTATATCAGACAAATTTAAGTTTACAGAAAACTTATGAAAACTAATGGGAAAATTTTTATCTTATACTGGTTATAAATAACATACAAGGTCAATGCATAAATATCCATTGTATTTTTATGTACTATCAGCAAACAATTAGAAAACAAAGTAAAAAGTGAAAAGTGTACACTAAAAATTACAAGACATTGCCAAAGAAAATTAAGCACTTTATACTTAGGAATTAGAACATTCGATATTTTGTAATAGCATTCCACACAAATAGACTTATCAATTCTAGGCAGTTGTGTCAGTAATGATGAAGGGTATGGGATTTTATCCTACTTGCAAGCTAATGAGTTTTCCTGCCACCTTTCCAAGAAGTTCCTTGGAAATTGTTGCAGAAGACAGACTACTAGTCAGAGATAAAGATCTTTATTACTCACAGCAAAAACAGTAGTTATGGTATCAATATTTGTGTGTGACAGTTCCCTCTGCCCCAATGTCTCCAGATGATGCAGAGGTCCCAGAGACACATGTACACAGAACCATTTTGTTGTAGGAGAAGCATCCTGGGCTGAGACTCTGAAGCATTTCTAAAGGGGAACTAAACATATCTGTCTTTACTCAAGTAAACACATGAGGACTGTCTTTTAAGGTTCTACCCTTTGCTCTGATAGGAGACATTATCTATACCTTCTAAGGATGTTCACTATACAAATACACTTGGAAAAATAATCCAGAACACAGTCAGGACTTTGGTAAGCAAGATGTGCAGAAATGTGATAGATATAGAGAAAATTGTCTAAAAATAATCCCATTCTAGCCTTCAGCAGGAACTTTGGCCTTCTGGTAACAATTAACAAACTTTTCTGTAAGGATGGAAGTGCCCTAGTGTAGAAAAAAACAGCTTCTTGAAACTTGAAAATCTTTTACTTTACTTCATCTCTTTTTGAAATAACAATAAATCCTATTTTGTTAACATAAAGACATTTTATGAAAAATGATTGTATTTTAAAAAATGAGAATAATAGCTATTTACAGTGTTTTCTAACTTTAAATTTCAGTGCATAACTGTTTTTACATTGTTGTGCATCCATTTCCAGAACATTTTTATCTCCAAAAATTAAAGTCTGTACCCATGAAACAGTAATTGTCATTCTACTGGAAGCCACCATTCTACTTTCTTTTAAACTAACTTGATTAATCTGACTTACATAAGTGGAATTATATATGCCCTTTTATAACTGGCTTATTTTACTTAGCTAAATGTCTTCAAAATTCATCCGTGTTGTAACATGTGTCAGAATTTCCTTCTGTTTTAACATTGAATATTTCATTGCATGTTGCCTTTGATTTATCTCCCAGCGAACACTTGAGTGATGTCACTCTTCGGCTAATCTAAATAATGTTGCTATGAACATAGGGTACCAATATCTGCTCTTGTCACTAGTTTAAATTCTTTTGGCTGTATATCCAGAAGTGGAGCATCAAGATTACGTAGTAATTCTGTTTTAAATTTTTTGAGATACTATCCCACTGTTTTCCACAGAAGCGATGTCATTTCACATTCCCACTAATAAGACATAAATGTTGATCTCCCCATCCTTGCCAAAACTTATATCTTCTACTTTTTTTGGAGGTAACCATTCTAATGGATTTGAGTTTAGTTTGTTCTTTTATTTTAGTTCCTGAAAATGTGATTTTATGTTGTTGATTTGAGGTCTTTCTTCTTTTTAAACGCAAATGGCGACAAATATACCTTTTCCTATCAACTTTCCCTGAATCCTTATGTTTTGTTATGCTGTTTTAATTTTCATTTGTCTCAAAATAATTTGAAAGTGAAGTCTTTGTTTATGTATTAATTTCCCTCTTATTTGTGAAGGAGGGTGTTCTGAATATAGAATACTCAGTAGGCAGACTTTTTTTCTTTCAACACTTTCCTTAAAAAAAAAAAAAATTGAAGAAACATTACACCATAACATAATACAGATATACAGTGAACGTCATTGTAAATTAAATAACATCTCTATGAATACATTATGTTCACCACCAGCGGTCCAAGTCTATCCCTCACCATATATAACTGACCCTGCTACAATTTGTCCACTTCACCTGCCCCTTCCTTTCTGATAGCACTTAATTTGATTCTATAGACTAAAAGTCTATTTTTATTTGATTTTGTTTTTTGTTTGATTTCTCTATGTATCACCTCTGAGTGAAATCATTCAATATTTGTCTCTCTACTTTTTACTTAATTCACTAAAAATAAATCATTCTATTGCCTTCTGTTCCACAGGATTTCTGCTGAGACGTCCACTGATAATCTTACTGAGAATCCCTTGTACATGTTATATCTGCTTGAAAATGTCCCTGTGTGTCTTTGTCTTTTATTTTGATTTTAATGTATATAAATAAGGGTTTCTTGAGATTTAACTTATTTGAAATTTTTTAAACTTCTATTACTTATCTTTCCTCAAATTTTGAAAGTATGTGGCCAATATTTCTCCAAATAAGTTATCTGCCCCTTTCTCTCATTTTTCTCCTTTAAGTATTCCCATAGTGTGCATTGTTATCTGTATAAGTGTCCTATAAGTCCCTTAGACTCTTTTCAGTCTTCATCCTTTTTTATTTTTGTTTCTCAGATTTAATAATTTAGAATGACCAGTATTCAAATTCACTGATTATTTTTTTTGCTTATTTAAATATTAAGTATATTATTCAATTCCTCTAGTAAGTTTCTTAATTCAGTTATTGAATTTTGAAGCTTCAGAAATTGTTTTATATTTTTAAAATAATTTATATGCTGATATTAGTGTCTTGCTCATATATTGTTTTCCTGATTTCCCTTCATATTTGTGTTTTACTTATCTCTTTGTTCATATTTAAGATAGTTGCTTTAAAGTCTTTAGAGCCAGTGTTTCTTGAATGTCAGTCTCTGAAGATGTATTTGGTTCCTCTGAATGGATGTTATTTCACTTTACTTTGTATGTCTGGATGTCTTTTGATAATTTATAAAAATTAAGAACTAGAAAAAAACGTTTTGCCTTGAAGAATGGAATTAAGAATTGGTCTCCTTTCTCTCTACCCTATTATGATGTCTAGAGAAAGAGGTGAGACAAAAGTAAGGAAAATTCAGCACCATTTTGAATGTGTTGTGTTTTTTTTTCTTGACTGGCATTCATTTAGTTACTACAGATCCTTAAGTGGTCTGCAGAGATCTCACAAACCTATTTAAGTCAGTTTATAGTTGCTAACTTGACATTTCCAAGGAGAAATGAGTGCTTAGAGTTACCTAATCAGCCCTCTTGCTGATGTCACTTATCCCAAATAATTTGGGGAAGAACTAAATTTCAAGTCTACACATAAAACTACCTTAATAAAGGGAATTTGTTATTTTCAGGAGGATAAACATATGAAATAGTGAAAAAAAAAAAAAAAAAAAAGAGAAGCCATAAATAAAAATACATATAGTATATGGTCAATTGATTATAAGCAAAAGTACCCAAATAATCCAGTGGAAAAGTCATTATCTTTCCAACAATTGAGACTGGATGTATATCTATATTAAAGCACACATTACCACTTACCTCACTTAACCCACCAAAATTAAATTGAAATGGATCACAGACTTAAATACAAAATTTAAAACTGTAAAACTCCTAGAAGAAATTTCACACACAGATGTGAAATTTTCAGTAACTTTGATTAAGCGAAGATTTCATAAAGAATATAAGAATCAAAAATCATGTCAGAAAATATTGATAAATTGACTGTCAAAATTATATCTTCTGTTCTTTGAAAAACTCTTAAGAAAATCTAATACAACCCATTAACTGAAAGAAAATAATAATTATGCATATGAAAAATAACTCATATCCAAAATATATAATAAACTCTCAAGACTAAATACTCAGAAGACATATGAATCAATTTAAAACAGGAAAAATAATTCAAAAATCTAGTTACCAAAAAGATTGACTGGTAAGGACATTTAAAAAAACCCTCAGCATTATTTGTTATCAGATAAATACAGATTAAATCCACAATGAGATATCACTTCAGTCTCACTGGAATGTCTAGAATGAGTAAGCTTGAAAAGTATAAGGGTCAGTAATTGTGTTGAGGAATCTTAATTTTCACACATGGTTCACAAGGGTATAAAATCTACAATCCCTTTGGAAAATCGTTGCTACAAAATTAAACACATATTGCTATTTAATCCAAAAATTACTCTTTAAAGAATTTACCCAAAAGAAATATAACCATATATTTCCACAAAAACTTGATCTGTGATGTTTATGTAAACTCTATTTATAATATACAAAAACTGGAGCCTACCTAAATGTCTACTGCCTGGTCCGTAGATAAATAAATGTGGTATATCTACAGAATGAAATACCACTTAGTAATAAAAAGGAACTAACTAGTAATAATGCACAACATGAATAATCTCATAGACATTCTTCTTAGCTAAAGAAATCAAAGGAAGATATAAGTAATCTAATCAATAGTGAGAGAAAGCAGATCAGTGTGGTTGATTGTGGCCAAGATTGGGTGGAAATAACTAACTGTAAAGAGGCATATGGGAGCTTTCAGGGAATGATAGTCATGTTCTATATATTTGCTCAACACACTCACTTATATTTAAAATAGGTACATTTTGTTGTATATAAAGTACACTTACTAATTTTGTTAGAAATTAAAGTATGCATCAAATTACTCATGTGTAATATATATTTAAAAGTAATGAGATTTTTATTTTTTAATGAAATAGAAGATTTATATTATTGGCCTCATCTTTTAAGAAAAGAAAACGGTTTATTTGTATTCTTCCCTCAGCTCTACCTTCAACATCTGGCTCAAATTTATTTTCTGCTGGAGAGGATTATTGGATTTCCAGCAAATTTGGGAGAAGGGGACAAAGGTGGAGTTAAGAAACAATCATACAAATGCACGTTTTAAGGCAAAATCTGGAGCTTTCTACGATTTCTCATATGAGATTAAGTTTTTTTCTTTTTTTTTAATTTTCCTTTCTCTTTCATTCCATTTCATGATGGTTATTTTCTACTGAACTATTTTCCTCTTGGCTAATCCTTTCTTCTGCTGATTTACTTGCTATTTAAACCCATTTCGAGCTCTTAATTTCCATTATTTAGTCTTTGTTTCTAGAAAATTCATCATTTTTTTTCAAAGTAAAGTGTACTTTTCTAGTGAAAAATGTTTTTATCCTGACAAATATTTTCTTGAACATAATAATAGAGTTTGTTCAAGATCCATGCCTATTCACTCAAAAACAATAACAAAAACAACCCCCAAAACCCTCATCTATATATTTGCTAAAAATAAAAAAAGATAAGAAAAGGAGAATCTAACCTATAGTGACAGTAGATCAGTGACTGACTGTGGTCAAGTGTCAGTGGAGAGAACTGCCTATAAAGAGACATATAGAAATATTTAGGAGTTATAACATTTGTTAGCTTTTCATTGGGTCCAGTACTTTTTAGTTATCAATCTAAAACTAGACATTTTATAAACTTAGTCATTCATTTGTTCATTTATGCATTCATTCCAGCAATACTGAAAACTTAACAAGAATTAGTTCTTTTACTAGGGATCTAACAATAAGCATGATAGGTATAGCTTCTGCCCTTCTGAAGTTTTCCATCCCCTGGTAGTCCTCTTATTTCCCATAGTTCTTAGGGATTTCAAGTTTGCTCATCCTCTTTCACACAGAATGTCATGCCCATTCTCTTTGTATGAGCACATTAAACACAATTTTAACTCATCTTTCATTTTTAAAATTCTGATTAATGCGTAATTTACATGTCAAGAAAACAAAATTCTTTTTTTTTTTTTTTAACTCCTAGATCTGGTCTTGAACCTGAGTCTATTGATTTGACATGGCTCGCACCTTAGCCAGCTGAGTCATAGGAGAGCACTGAGAAGCAACATTCATATCTGTTGCCTTTGATGAGTTCTAGCACTTACATAAACCCACGTAAATGAAACACCACCAGAATAAGATATAGAACATGTATAACACTCCAGAAGGGTCCCTCATGCTCCCTTTCCAGCCAGTCTTCTCCCCACAACCTCTGATTTCTGTCAGCTCAGATATGCCTTTGATAATAGTTTTTGCTAGATTGCATTCTATCAAGTTGAATTATTTATACCTGTACCAGCAATGTATGAGATTGTTGGTTTCTCCTTACTCTAAGTATTATGGGAGTTGTAAAATTATCTGTTGTAATAGATCACAGACAGTATATGTATTATTATGTGCCAGTTTCTACTTTATATTAATTTGTGTTCTTTGCTTACTGATAAAGTTGAATTTTTTAATATGCTAACTGATTTATATTTCATAATGGTTGTGATGGTTCTTAATTATGTAACCTGATTATATATTTCTTATTAAATTACAAAAACTCTTAAATATTAAGGGTATTATTTTTTTGAAAGTCAATTTTAAATGTTACAGCTCGGTGAATCCTTGCTGCATTTGAAGTAATCTCAGCCTAGTCTGAGCTCTCATGTTAAATTATCTGTTTCTCTATTGGTATTTACATAACCTGCCTTAAATTATTAATGAGGTAGCCCATCTGCCTAGACTTCACTCTTTAAGTGTAGGGATTCTGTCTTATTAACTCATATATGTACTCCAGTATTTAAAAAAGTGCCTGGATCCTAGTAAATAGATACTTATTAAACAAATGAATACATAACTATGCCATTGTAACATAAATAAAATAATAGTCTGAATTATAATATTTTCTTCCTAGTAACTCACCAGATTCTCCACTTATTTTTTCTAATTATTGGATTTGAGTCGCTTATAACCCTACCATGTCTAATTCTAGCTTGCAGCTTCGATGATACTCTATGCTCACAGACCAGATAATCAAGCTTATTAAGAACTGTGTATTAAATAAATGTAATTAGGCACTTAGGAAGGGTGTAATGACTTTTCATACATTAAAACATAGCTTGAGAGTTGGGCTTTAAGTTTAATTGCTCAGATGAACTATTTTGTCAACATCCACACTTGTGGCTACATTTTAAGAATAGACAATGGTTTCCAGAAGTCTGACCTCCATAAAAATAGGGTACTGCATTGCTAGAAAAAAATAAGGCCTCTTATAGAAAATGGTCATTTGAACACTGGATATGTGTCCTCTCTGACAAATGAATTCTGGTGTTCAGGACTCAGAATCAGACAGCTGTCACAGCACCACTGAGGATTCCTCTAAATTGCAGCAGATGGTGCTACTTATTTGGTCATCTAATGCTATTCTGAAGTATCAGTTGGCCAACTGCTATGGTAGAGGTATGAAAACAGGAGATTTATTTAGAGCCCAAGGATGCAAGCACAAATGGTTTGGGATACCGAGTTTAAACTGATACAGAAAAATTGCAGTCAACAAATTGCCAAGCTAGATCCATTAGAGGGTGTGGTTGTAAAGCCCCATCTTTCAGATGGAGGCAGCCATGGAAAATAAAACCTCTCTGGCCAGCTGTACTATAATCTCTTCCATGCCCTTTGCCCCTGAGACACACGTGCTATTAGGCGCGCGAGCGGGCGCGCGTACACACACACACACACACACACACACACACACACACGTATTCCTACACATACAGTTGCTAATCAGTCTGCAACTTTAATTTGCCACCCCTTAGGAACCAGCTGGGTCACCTGTGGCTGCTTCATGGACATACGCACAATTTGTGTTAGTGGCCTACGTGTGAAGTCAGAGCCTTTCTCAATCCATCTTAAATGTAGCGGCTGCAATCCGATTGTCACTTTATTGAAGCACGGCAATCTCGGCTTTCTGTGTCGCAGGGACAGTGTATATTCTAGCTCTATCTTCAATCATTTCCGTAGCCTCTATGGCTCACATCTTATCAGAATTAAATTTAGTTAATGAACAGGCTGCTTTTTACTCCCCAGAATACCATTTTTTAAGTACTTTCTTAATTCTAATTTGTATCATTAACTATTTACATATAAAGTCTAAAGATAGCTTAAAATTGCCATTAAATAGAATGCTTATGCACTGTAAACTCTTTTGGTAAAGTCAATAAATTCCTATTATGTGTGTAGTGAGTTTCGTACTTGAGAAAAATGAACTAATTAAATTATCCAACTCAACAGCAATTTAAAGTGGTGCATTCCATTACCAAAGGAAATAACTTAAAAAGAGAAAAATTACACAGAAAATGTGGAGATTATTTTCAGGCATCTGTATTGGAGGTTCAGAGGTACTATAATCTGCAACACATAACATGTGCACAAGAATCAGAAATATTAAAATGCAAATGAACATGGCATATGTAAATGAAACTAAAATAAATAAATAGATCCACTTTGCACAGCTTATCAATAAAAGTGTGGCTGCCTTGGGAAAAAGCATTGAAAGCACAAGAAGAATACTTAACGATGGGAAATAGGAAGGCCCCGACTTGAGTAAGATTCAAGGCAAACTAAAAATTAAAACAGCAATCTATGCATTTCTATATACATAGACTCTTGTAAAAAAGGTTGGCAACTGTCCATGAATTAAGTTGTGGTATGTAATGGGCAAAACGTTTGTAAGTAAAACCAAGTGAGACTATGAACTATAGAACATGTGTGGAGAGGACATTCATGATCAAAGCATGAGAAGTGCCTTGGAGATCAGTGAGGGCCAGGAGACATATGAATGCTTTCTTTCTGTGAGAAAAAATATCAGCAATATTGCTACCAAATGATCTTTCCAGCAAGTGTGAAAGCCATGAACCTCCTGCAAGAAAACATGGGGGCAAAAATACTTTCTCTATTACAACAATAAGAGCCAGCAGAAACAGCAGCAGTCTTAGCTGTCAGCATGTATCAACAGTCTTTTGTGTGAAGTCACAGCATATGTGATTCTCTTTCCCCTCAGGTTAACTCATTGCCCAGATTTGAGTTTTATAACTGAATTTTTTTAAATCTTACTAATTTCTCCTCATAGAAAACTCTATTGCTGACTTGCTGCCTGACCCTCACCTCATTTCCCACATTTTGCTAGTATCACTTTACTTAACTCTCATACAGTGAGTTAGGCCTGAGAACTAATTTGCCATTGACATTTCTGGTGTCTATTTAAATGTCAGGCTCCTAAACTATGCCACTGATTGACTTCCAGATGGCGACTCAATAGGATGCACCTTCAGATCGCTCCCCACAGACATTGAAAAACAACAACAAAAAAAACAACCCATTTTCCTGAGACAAACACTAAGAGCTAAGCTGCAGATTTGGATTTGGGACAGAGCTTGTGGGTCTCCAGACATGCGGTGGGGTGGAGGCTAGGGATTTTGGAACCATCTGTGGAGGTAGCAAGAGGCGGGCCCAGTGCCTCTGAGATGCAGAACCACACAGGGCCAACTTGGGAGGGGGTGAAAGGAGAGTCAGTGCACCAGGAGCTGAGCTGAAGTTCACATGGTGAAATTGCACCAGGTGTGGCCATACTGGGTATCAGTCAAATCAAACCCCTCCCACAACCATTTCATGCCAGAGCCTGGGGTCCACCTAGCGGAAATCCCGCCCACCACATATCTACTCACCGGAAATCCCTCCCATCGGGTGCCCCACCCCCTGGATTACAGGGAGAAGGCAGTCCCAAGCCTCAACGCTACCCGTAAGTGCCACCTTGTGGGTTGAAGTGAAACTACAGTCTAATTGCCAACCCTGAGCAAGTCAAACCTACACAACGCCAGAGAAACCCAACCCTCAGAAATATAAACAGAATGCCAAATACAGGAAAGGCACATAGAACTATACGTGAAATGACGGATCCAATCAAAAACCCAGGGGAAAATCTGAATACAGCAGATGTATGTAAATTACCTGAAGAGGAATTTAGGGTAACAGTGATTAACATACCCATGGGAATCCAGAACTCAGCAGCGGCAGTAAACGAAAATGTCAGGAAGCAAGAGAAGAAATAAAACAAGACATCAAACAAGTAGGAGACACAATGACTGAATTAAAAAACTCAATAGAGGCGTTCAACAATAGGATGGATGAAGCTTCCAATACAATCAATGATCTGGAAGATAGGACAGAGGAACTCATTCAAGCAAACCAGCAAAAGAGATAAAAAAAAAAAAATTCATAGAATTGAAGACAGCATTCGAGACCTCTGGGATAACATCAAAAGGAACAACATTTGCATCATAGGTGTCCCAGAGGAAGAGAGAGAACAGGGGGCAGAAACCATATTTGAAGAAATAATAGATGAGAACTTCCCCAAATTGAAGAATGAGGCAAGCCTCCAGATCCAGGAAGTTCAAAGAGTTCCTAATAAAAGAAACCCGAACAGAAATACACCTAAACACATGGTTATAAAAATGTCAAAAATGCAAGATAAACAAAGACAAAACTATGCCACTATTACATCCCATTTCACACTGTCTGGAAGAAGTGCTATGGGTGCAGCTCCAAAACTGGTAAAATTATAGTATTCTCAGAAAAAAATTAGCAAACTAGACTTTCAGAATCTGTATTAAAAAGGTAAATACTTACTAAGTAATAACTGATAAGCTCTGTTTTCAGTACTTTACACACTTTAGCCCATTTGATTCTGGAACTCTTTAGCACAAATAACAAAGCCTTGTTTCACTAATGAAGAGACAGAACAAAGTTGTTCAATAACATACATAGTAATACATATTGACTACTACTAGAAAATTGAGTTAGGACTTGGACCCAAGTAGTTTGTTGTCATAATTAGTCATAATGTAAGACAGCTTCTTAAGAATGGAAAATCCTTAAGGATAAAAATTATAATGCTATTAGCAAAGAATATAAATTATAATTATGCATAATTTTTAAGAATGTCTCTGATTTGCTAATATAGCAAACTATATGCTCACCATGAAATTAGATTCTTCCATAATAGACTGATGAGTCTCTAGTCACCCAATCTAGATGGAATAGATGTATTTCTAATGACAGGTAGAATATTTGAAATCTTCCAAGCTATGAGGAAATTGAAGTGATTGTTTTTCAGGTATATCTTCATTTAATGCTTCAAAGACAGATTCCACAGAAATAATATTACTATGAGATCATTTATTTGTATAATGGGATTCCTATTAAAACCCAGGAAATATATGGCGTTTTTATGATACAGATAGTGAAAATACTTGTTTGACTGATGAGGGTGGTAACAATGAAACACTGAACTAAGTAAGATCTTCATAATGTGAATTTTAGTAGCTTTAAGTAAATAATGAATGAACTAAAAATAATTAAGCTAAGTGAAATAAGTCATAAGGAGAAACACAACTATGTAGAATATTAAGAAAGAAAACAACAGACAAAACAAAATAAACTAATACTAGAATACTGAATACAGAACTGAGGTTACCAGAAGGAAAGGGTTAGGGGGTGGGAACAAAGAGTAGTAGGAGTACAATGGATTGGCAGAGGGCTATTAGAAATTTGATATTGAACATGGTGTGTTATGTATTTGATGAAGAGTGAACCTACACATCTAAAACAGAGTTTTATAAATCAATTACCTTAATTAAAAATTAATCATTAAATATAGTATACATTTATATATATGTATATATAATCTATATAAAGACTATGTATAAATATCTAGTGTCTATATAGAGACTGAAGCAACTCCAATTTCTTGATTAAAGGACAGTCTTAAGAGAAAGAACAGGTTAAGAAATGTAGTTAAATGTAAAAAGTAGATAGTTTGCATGATGACTGGTACTATGGTTTGAGTGTGTGTACTCTTTCAAGATTTACATATTTAAAATCTAATGCTCAATGTGATGGTATGAGGAGGTGGGGTCTTTGGGGAATGATTAGTTCCCAAATAAGTGCCCTTATAAAGGAGGCTTAGGAAAATCCCCTTGACTCTTCTGCCATGTGATGACACACTCAAGAAGTCAGTAGCTGGCACCTAAAGAGAAGGCATGCTGGCAGGCTGATCTTAGAATTCCAACCTCCAGAAATTTGAGAAACATATTTCTGCTGTGTGTAAGGGCTCAATGATCTAAGATGGTTAGTAATCTATTTTCACTTATTTCTTTCATACAACAAAGTGCTTTGAAAGTCTGTATATCCTGGAGTGATTCTGAGTAGTCCTTGAATAAACAACACGCTTTGCTGGAGTGTTACTAGAAAATATTGAATATACAGTATATTTGGAATGAGTAAGGATGTTCCAAGTTGATAGTAGATGGTAATGTGAAGAAAATACTAACATTTTCATGGTTTTGCCTCCTTGGGGCTTTCGGTGCAAAGATTTCTAGCAATACAGGTTACTATATAATCAGAGGGCAATCCTAACATAGAAAACTCTGGAAAATTATGGAGATGTATTTCTTCCAAAAAAAAGTCTTTATTAATTAAGAAAAAAAATGTGGTTTCCTTTGTTCCCTCTTAAAGGGTTGTTATAAACACCAGATTATCTTCTCCACCTTCTCCAAGAGAGAATTCCTTTCCATTAGAGAGAAAAAAAAATTTCCCCTTGTTTCTGAGAGAGAAGTTCATATGAAAGCTATGAAATCTAATCTGTTTTGGAGTTCATTTTCCGTATTGAAAAACCCCCTTTGGCACATGCAGGTGATATCTGACCCCACTGCTTCCTCCCAACAAGGAAAACAGGTGCTGAAACTGTGTTTGCTATGTAAATAAAACATTTGCTTTTCTCTGATGCGAAACCTCCAAGATGAAAAAAAGTGCAGATACTTTAAACTTATCTGTCATATCATAAATAATAGTGTTCCAAAATCTGGTTAACCAGTATGTTTGTTTTTTATGAAAGTCTCCTAAAACAAATACTTCCTATATTTGTTTGAGTAAGGTGGTAGTGAATATTGCACAAGTAAAAAGGGTCACATAATTAAGCTTGAGAAATACAGAACATACCACACCTCTCTCTGTGATTCTTACAAATCGGGTTCTGCAAACCCCTAGACTTAAAAAATTATGTTCAATCCTGACTTAGGTTTTGCAAATCAGAAATACTATTGCAGAATGATCTCATTGTATCTTCTGAGTCCCTTTAATGTGAAAAAAGAATAGTTGGAAGTTAGAGTCATATTCATGAGAGTGTTTTCTGTCTAGCTGTACTGGAAGAACTACTAGTTAGCTTTGTTCTTTTTTTGTCCCCTTGTTCTAAAAGTATTAGCAGAAATAATTTTATTGACCCTTTAAAAAGCAGCCACTGTTCACAAACAGTAGCTGCTTTTTAATGCTGACGACGAGCACATTAGAATCACCAAAGTAGTTTTAAAAAATACCAATGCCTGTGTCCCAAACCACACCAATTAACAGAGTCTCTGAGGATGTGTCTGGGAATCTTTAAGATTTAAAAGCTTCCCAGATGACTCTAATGTGCAGCCAGGCTTAAGAACCACTGACACAGAGCAGTGGTTCTCAAACTTTAATGAACGCAGACATCACCCACATCTGAACGGATGTATCTGAAGTGCTTATTATTCAGCGGGTCTGGGGTGAACAAAAAGTTTCTTTTTTAGACATACACACCTGATGACTCTGACACAGTTTTTTAATGGCCATACTTTGAGGTATATTGCTATGGGTTGAATCTAGCATCTAATCTATTTCATAACAGTGAATTAAAAGTCCCATCTTCTGGAAAACAGGGTGATATTTGAGCTCTCCCCAGGGCTCCCTCTAATCCATCTCCATTGGCAGACATAAGAGGCTTGAAATTACTTTGAAATTCTGGTAGCCATGCCCTTACCTATTTTTAGTGTCTCTAGCAGAACTCTGGATGAGAAGGAACAGTCTACCTTCCAGCAGCTGAACTTAAATGTAGGAAAGAAAGTTTGGACACTCTGGGAAGAGTATCCCTTGACATTTCATAAATCTTGCTACTCAAGGCAATGACTCTACTTGTAAAACACCTGATGTAGACCTCATTTACAAACAAATGAGAGTGAGACACACAAATATGAATTTCTCTCAGAAATCTTGGCTAAGCTTTCCCTTCTGATAAAGACTGAAGGACTCCTGTTAGATCAAACTCCTGTAAATAACAGCTATGAACTCTGGACAGAACATAGAAAACAACTCAAGGTTCCAGAGAGAAAACAAAAGTGCCCAGATTCTGGAGGGCAGTCACAAAACATAGAAGAAATAGTATAAGAAAACCTTTCACTTTGATACTTTTAAACTAAGAGCAGGCCACAAGGTGGATAAAATCCAGAAAGAGAAACCAGATAAAACAGGAACCAGAATACATAACATGGGGTATTCAGAGTCTGGAAAGTAAAGTGGAGAATACTAGAAAAATAAAAAGAACAAAACTGCCCCAGCTCTGTAAATGACTCTGCTTACATCTCTCACTTACCCTTAACTACATTGAAGAACCAGCTTCCACAAAAACCAGTTAAGCCTAAAAATTC
Organism: Solenodon paradoxus; assembly: GCA_004363575.1. Lineage (NCBI taxonomy): Eukaryota > Metazoa > Chordata > Mammalia > Eulipotyphla > Solenodontidae > Solenodon > Solenodon paradoxus. Next base: position 49,328 of record RJWH01003956.1, read on the forward strand.
AGCAATGAAAACCAACTGAACCATGAACTCAAAGATTGAATTATCTCTGTGGGATATATCTGAATCCAAATTATGTGCCACACATGATTCTTAATAACCAGTATACATTCCAAAATATGCTAAAACTAGGAAAATATGTCTCATTTCAAGAGAAAAATCAACCAGCAGAATCCAACCTCAATGTAATGAAGATTTTGGAATTACCAGACAAATGTTTTATATTTTTATTTTTTCCTTATTTTTATTAACAAAAGTAAATTAAAAAGACGTATAAATAAAACAAGAAGGGAATGGAGAAAATAAGATGAAAGTAAAATATAGATAACCCCCTTGCACCACATGAACCTGGTCCCACCTCCTTTCCCTCTGGTAACCCCAGGTTTGCTGTCACAGTCTAATAATCTCAAGTTTCCTCCATATTTTCATGAATGGCAAGATTTCAGATTTTATGAGTAATATTGATGAGTCATATCCCATTGAATATATACTAGACCTTCTTTATCTATTCACTTATCCATGGGCATCTTGTTTGTTCCTGTATCTTAGCCCTTGTAAATAGTGCTGTAATAACTGCGGGAGTGCATATATTTCTTCAAGTTAATACTTTCATATTCTTCAGATAGGTAACTACAGGTGGGTTTATGGGATCATATGATAATTCTATGCTGTTGTTTCTTATTTGTTTCTTTTTTTTAGAAATTCCATACTGTTTTCAAAAATGGTTTCACTACCTACATTCTCACTAATAGCTTATGAAGGTCCCTTCCTCTATGTACTTACCAACACTTACTTCTTGTCTTTAGATTAGACCATTCTCACCAGAGTAAGGTGATAACTCATTGTGATTTGCATTTGTATCTCTCTACTAATAAGTGATGAAGAACATTTTTTTCCTGTGCTCATTGGCCATCTGTATATCCTCATTGAAGAAGATTCTGTTGAGATAATCTACCCATTTTTAATTGGGTTATTTGATTTTTGCTCTTGAGTAGCATGCGTTCTTTAGAAATCTTGGATAATAAATTCTCATCAGATGTGTGATGTGAAAATCTCTTCTCCCATTAAGTAGGGTGTCATTCTGTTCTGCAGATAGTTTTTCAATGTACAAAACTTTTTTAGTTTAATATAATCTCAATGGTTTATTTTCAGACAAAAGATTTAAAGCAATTATTTTAAATATATACAATGAGGTAATGGAAAATATGCTTTTAATGTGTGAAAAAATAGGAAATCTCAGCAGAGAAATAGAAATACAAAAGCATAAAAAAGAATCTAGAAATTAAAAAATGAAATATCTAATATAAAACGGTCTGTGGATATAATTAATAGATGAAACTTTCTAAAGAGTCAATGAATACAAAGACACACTAAGAGAAATCATCCAGTCTGAAGAAGTGCAAAAGAAAAAAATATCAAAAATTTGAAAGTACCGCAGGAGTCTGTGGGACAATATGGAAAAACATAAAACACCTGTCTTAGAGGGGTTTTCAGAAAAAAAAAAATAAAAAAATACAAGAACCAAAATGTTCCCAATTTGGCGAAAGACAAATTTATAAGCATTTAGTCAACTCCACGGAGTGTCAGCAAATACTTCCAACTGTACCAGGAAAAATGCTAAAAGATAAAGAGAAAATCTTGAAAGAAGTCAGCGAAAAATGACATCCAATGTAAAAATAAGAATTCAAACAAATTGGGTACCCATTGAAAACAATTGTTACCCTAAGACAACTGCTGGTGCAAAAGATGTTTTAAGAATAGACATGGGGGATGGGAATGTGGGAAAGACAATAATTTAACAGAGCTATAAAGATTGTAGTGGATAAAAATATTGGAAACTCAAGATTGTATGATACTGTTAAACATCATAGACAAAGATGAGTTATAGGAGCAAAAATTCTACCACGAGTCATAGAGCAAAATAGAGAATGATATATATCAATATGACACTTAGCACCATAGAGTGTTATGCATATATTCTCATAGGGTCCCATATGAAACTGAACTTACGCAAACTATGAAACTATATATACATTAAAAAAAATCCTATGTTCCGTGTGCCCCGCGGAAGTAGAGGTTCGTTCCACCCCCTCTGGCCAGCATAGTCCCCAACAACAGGGTTTGCGTCGAAGGCAAGAGGGGAAAAACCAAAACGAACGACCAAATTAAAATTGTTTCTTTTTCCTCTCTTTTTCAGACTGCTCATTACTCACCTTTATTCTTGCCAGAATCTTTCCTTTAAACAAAAATGCCCAGATTCTCTACCTACTCCTTTTCTATAAATATACAAGCAGGAATATTTCTCCAGAGCTAGTTCTGCTCCATTTATATAATTTAATATAATTAAACATCGCAAAAATCACTAAAATAATTGCATGCTTGACACAAACAATTTCAATTGATTAATTTAGTCCAAGAAGTATATATAAAATACAGGCAAATATTTGCATATAATCATTGGTTTTATTCATACTTTTTTTAGAAATAATATTGCTAGAAGTAGCATAAGCATAATTAGATGATTATGATGGATTTACAAAGTGAAATAATAAACCACTAAAAAGCATGCATGTCAAAGTTTTTTTATGATACATGAAGATGTGTTTATGACTTACAAAAGATGACTTCAAACATTTCATTGTCTGGATTGTGTTTTAAAAAACTGGAAAGAAAATGACAAAATGTCCATACTGCTTGCTTCTAATTTATAGAATTATTGTTGTGCTGTGTTTAGTTCAAATTCTTCCCACTTTATGGATAAATGCCACTATTTCACAATGGCCATGTATATTTCATAATTTAAAAAGGAAAAGGAGAAAAATAAACATGATTCCCAGGAAAACTTAGACTGCTTCCAGTTGTGAATTGTAGCTGAAGTAATGAGGTGTGGGTGGAAGCTGAAGTCTAGGAGAAAGAGTGGAGCAGAAACTGGACAGAGAATCAAAAGTCCAAGTGTATACTGCTCATAATGCAAGAATCAGGACATCACGACCCACCTGATTTAGGAAAATCAGAAAACCTTCAAGCATGGACCAGAAAAAAAAGAAGCAAAGAAAATCAGATGAGTAAAACAAGTTCAATGGTCATATATTCGTAGAATGGCGGAAACCAGGAAAGAATAAAAATTGCATTATTGGGCTTAAAGGGATGCTGACGGCGAGTTCCCTAAGCCAAGACTCTTTCACATGTGCTCCGCACTAGAATAGAAACCAATCTGAGGATGGGACCAGTTCAGAGTCCATATAGGGAGTAAATAAATCAGGAAATTTAATTAAAAAGGAATGAAGATAGGACATATATTTATGGAAAGAAGAAAGGACAAAATGCAAGAGACAGACACAGACAGAGAGACAGACAGAGGTAGAGAGAATGAGGTTGTGTTACTAAAAACTAACAGATAAGAGTAAATCAATGCAGAAATCAGAATACCTTGACTACAAATGTAGAATGTAGCTTATTTAGAAGCTCATGATGTAAAATAATATAAAAGAATTATGAGGAACACTAGACTATATGTATTTAATATCTGTATTAAATATGCTATTATCTAAAAAAATTCATTTTCCAGCAGAACAATCTAAATTTTATTCCCATTATAGGAAAATACAGGCATTTATTGTTATTTTTCAAGCTACGGTTCTCTAAAATATTTCCATTTGTTTCATTGTTACCATTCTATCCTAGAAATGCCAAGTATCAGAACTTGCTGACTACATACTTTTGATCCATTATAATTTTCTACTATAGGCTCACTGTTTAAAAGCTTGTAACCACACAACTGAAAATTTACAATCTATTATTCACCTACAACTAATGCAAGGTGATAAGAGCATCTACATGTTTATCAACTATCTTTACAGCTTTTCCCAGATACAAAGCAAGTGCTTGACCCCAGCACGGTGCCTGGAACATGCCTACTTCCCTCCTGCCAATTCTCTTATGCTAATGAGAACATAAAATTCCTATCAAAATTTATTTCAATTTAGAATTTAACTCAACTAATTTATTATTAGTTATATTCACTCACTGAGTTTATTTAAAATTAACCACCTCTTCTGTTCAAATGTTACTGGAATTGACCTGCTGTGTATCTCTATCTCTGCACAGAGCCTTCTATGTAATAAGATGAAGGCGATGAAGCAATGACTAGTATAACACAGTCTAATTATACACCCTCCTCCCATTCACCTTAATTTGAGAAAAAGCAGAAACTGGATGGCATTCAAAAGGCAGCAGATTGAAAATGGATAAAAAGACTTTTTATGTTGTGCATAATCAGCTTTCAGAATTCACGGCTGCAAGATATTATTCGGGCTAAAATTTAGTAAAGTTTCAAGATAAGAATAAGAATGGCATCTGTGGATACACTAGCTGGATGTGAATTTATGGTAGCTATCAATCCTCATGCTGGTAGCCATAAAATCATCACCAGCTGGTGCTGGGAGGGAAACCCTCCCTATGGTCTCCCAATGCACAATTGACCAGATGCCTGGTGTGCTGTTGTTGTACAAAGACAAAAGAACCCAGAAACCCTGAGGCATTAGCTTTTGCCAAAGGAAAGATAGTGCATGTGATGGAAACTCTAGCAAACCACGAGCTGTGTTCTGCATCTCACAGTAACCTTCTCTATCTGTTTTTTGATCAAATGTCATTTTCCCCATCATGATAAAATACAATGATTCTTCCCTTCCATAATTTATTCAGTTATCATTTAATTAGTGCACACTTTACTGGTTAGAAATGCAAGTAATCTCTGCTGCGAATGACTAGACCTCACCTCTAATTTAAAAGTGGCAGGTCCCAAACATCCCTCTTAAAATGATAACAGTGGCAATGGTTGCGATCTGGGGCTCTGTTAATGGACACTATGGCAGGTCTATTTGCTGGCTTCCCCCTGACACTCTGAGCCTTTTAATTCCATCTGACAGATTCAGGCCATGCTCCAGATCTCACAAAAGAGGTGAGAGAGAATATTGATCCTCCTGTTATTGTTGGTGATTTACTGTTCCATTCCTTTGGCGAATTTAAACACACACACGCCATACAAACACTCACCGCTGGGGTCACAGCTGCTAGATGACAGAGTAATGAGTGATTATTTTCTTATCTTTCCTAAGCTCTATAAGTAACTTCTCTTGTGGATTCATGACAGTCCTGCAAATTTAAACCAAATAAATAATATCTCTTCACCCTAAGGTCAAAGGATTACTAAACATGGCAATAAATATCTGCCTAAAATGGAAATACATACATGTTGAAAGCTTGCAGAGAACTGAAATTGGCAAGCTGCAAACTGCACTCTTGACCATTCTGCAGTCCAAAGCAATTTGAAATGTGTCATTTTGGAGTAGTCTTACAAAGTGTTCCCCAAAAGATAAATAACATGCAAGGTTTGGCTCTCAAATCATGACTCTGTGTTCTCCTCCCAGTGCCCAGATGGTCATCCTGGAGATTATTTTTTGAATTTTGCTGCATTAGGACACTATTGTGACTCTAAGCATGTTGTCAGTGTACAAAATGTTTTTGAATTTCTTTGCCTTCTTTCTCAATTTTTTTTTCATTTCTGTATATACTTATAGTCATTTGACCATCGTGATATGATTTAAGCAAGCATTTCATTTATTATGTGCTCAGGGTGCCATAAATTTCACAAACCACCATGGAGTGAGTAGCTGAAATAACAGTCATTTATTTTCTCACAATTCTGGAGAGTGAATCTCCAAAGTTAAGGTTCCAGCAGGGTTGTTTTCTAGTGAGGTCACTCTTCCTTGTTCGCAGATGGTCATCTTCTCACATAACCTCACATGTACTTTTCTCTGTGTGTGAAGAGAGGCAAGGTGAGCTCTGGTGTCTCTGATAGGACAACAGTCCTATCAGCTTAAGACTCTGACTTATGACATCAGTTAACCTTAATTGCCATCTTGAAGGATCTATTTCCAAAGACAGTCACATTGGGGGGTGAGAACCGCAACATAAGAATTCTGAAGACACACAAATTAATTCCATAACCTAATTTTGCATATTTGACTGAATCCCAAATATGTTTTGATTATATAAGAAATATTACATTTCCTTTTGAAGTGTGCCCTGGTGGATAGTAGTTAGGCCAATCACCTCCAAAGGATCAAGGCATATACCCCTGGGTTTGAGGCCTGTTTTCAGGAGGAAACAACCAGTACAAACAATCACATAAAAATGAAATAAAATAAAATGCTTCTTCTTCCTCCCCTCTCTCCTGCCTGCCTGCGTACTCATCTTGATTCCTGCCTGCACTTTTGCTTTAATATAAATAAATCATAAATAAATTTCCTTTTGAGGTGGATAACACAATATTTAGATGAATGCTAATTTTTAGTAAATTAAAAATTACTTCACAGATTCAAGGCAATTTCAAAAGTTCTAGACATGATTTTTAAAATGTAAAATTGCAGGAATAAATACCTTCTTAAGATGACTTACAGATAGATCAAAAATATAAAATAATTAGTATTTATTTATTTTTATATTTATTTATTAAAGAAAACAACATATTATACCAATAATTTATCATTTTACAGAAAAATTGTGTTCCTCCTACTGCAATGGCTGAATAAGCTCCAAATATCTTAAAAACAATATTTCTGCCAATAACAACATTGGACAAAATACTAAAATAACATTTTAAGGACTCTGGAGAGGAAATAAGGCAGAGAGATTGAAAAAAGAAGTTGTCACTAGGAAAAAATATACTGCCTATATTTGCTGTTCTGTGGCCTTGACTCAGTAGAGAGTGGCTATAATTCTCATAAGCTGATAGAAAACCAACCTTATGTCTCAAAAATTCAGGAAATGACCCCAGCAACCAGAGATGATGGAGGATAGGAGAAATTATGGAAAAGATGGATCCAGACAAGGGAATGCTCAAATTGTGTGTTTACACTTTCCCAAGTATCTAGCTGATATTTAAACTGCATGCATGGAGAAAGCTACCAGCAGACCATCCAAATATTAAATAATTAACATAGTTGAGATATGGCCACCACAAGTGAGCCAGAGTTTGCAGTTTGAATATGATGGAGTTAACTGCCTGAAAAAACAAACACGTCAATACTCTTCTGAGGAATATAGCATTATCTAAATCCTACACAGGATAAATTTTACAAATGTTTAAGATAAAATCCAAATTATGTTATGTTCAGATAACCAAAAAATAAAAAGAGCCATTTTCAAGGAAAAAGACAATCAACAGCACTCAATCCTGAAATGAACAGAAGTTTGAATTAAAAGAATGACTTGAATGCAATGGATATAAACACATTAAATTAAGTAAACAAAATCATTCATATAACAAAAGAGAAAATCAAAATGATCACTAGACAAAGTAATGTATGTCATCTGTTCTTAATCAAGGATAGTCTCATTAAGTCACAGTGATACAACATTATCCCCATCGGATTATTAAAAATTAACGTGTCCTTAGACTTGACACCAAAAGGATGATTTATAAAAGGAAAATCATTTACACTCGACTTCAAATAAATTAAAAATTTTGTTCACTGAAAGACCTTGTTTAAAAGCTTAAAAGCTAAAAAGCTATAAATAAGAGAAAATCTTTGCATACCAGCTATCTCACAGAATTAGTATCTTGGATATAGAAAGAATTATCAAACTTCAGTAGCAAAAGGGAAAAAAAAGGGAAATGATTGAATTAGAAAATGGGGAAATGAATTGAAGAGACATTATATTGAAGATATACAGATGGTAAATAAGAATATGAAAAGATGTTAAACATTATCGGCTATTGGGAAAATGCAAATTAAGACTGTGACGCATCAGGAAATCTATCAGCTAAAAAGCAAGGTAATTACAACACCAATTCTGGACAGTATTCAAAGAAACTGAATTACTTAAACATGATAGTGGAAACATAAAAAGGTACAGCTGCTTTGCAAAACATTTCGGTCGTTTCTTAGAAAAAGGAACATGCAACCACCATACAACCCAGCAATTAGACTCCTAGACATTTGTTCTAGAGAAATGAAGAGATATATTCACCCAAAACCCTGTACACTCATGTTTATAATAGCTTTATTCAGAATCACTTCAAACTGGAAGGTCAGATTTCCATCATCCCATGAAGAAATACATTTTAACGAATTCATTTGTGCAATAAAAAGGAATGATTTATTTATACATATGAAAAACTGGATGAATCTCAGAGAATTAGTCTTGATGAAAACAAATGAATCCCAAAGGTTGCCTACTGTATGATTCTATTCATCTAACATTCTCAAACAAAATCTAGAAATAAATCAAAATAGTAGCTGCTAAGGACTAAGGAAGGGGTGGGAATGGGGAAAAAAGAGTAGGGTGGCTTTAAAGGACAGCGTGAATGAGATCCTTGGGATGGTGGAAATATTCTTTATCTTGGATGTATCAATATCAATATCCTTGTGTTACTGTACCATAGTTTGGCAAGGTGGTATCAGAAGGGCAAACCGAGTAAAGGATTCATGGGTTCTCTGTATTATTTCTAAAAATCATTGCATTAGAATATATAATTTTCTTAAAATAAATGTTTATTTTAAAATTAATTAAAGAATAATCACACATTTAAAAAAAGATATGAAAAGGTGCTCCATATCATTTGACATTGGAAAATACGATTCATAGTCTCACTTCAAGGTAACTGCATACTTGATAGACAACTAAAATGAAAAAGACTGATGCTAACTTGTTTGGGGGAGAACAGAATACAGAGGACAAGAAGAGACTGTGGAGGAATCAGGACTCTCATACACTCTGGCAAGAATGTAAAATGGTACCACCCCTTTGACAAAGAGTTGGCAGTTTCTTAAAAATTGAATATAAAAGGGTCATATGATCCAACCAATCAATTCCTGGGCATTTACCCAAGATAAAAGAAAACTTGAAATCAGAAGATATATCACAGACATCAGATTGGCAAATAAATTGACAATATAAATTGATAGTTTCTTTAAGAACATTTTCATAGGTCTATAAAAAATTTTAATGTGCTTATGCTGTTATTTAGCATTTTCACTTCTAAGTTATGGACATCAAAGAAACATTCACAAAGATATACAAGGAGATGCATACACAAGTATTCACTGCAACTGCTAGTAATTGTGAAAAAACAAAAAAGACTACCAATAAGAACATGAGAAAAAATTGGAGTATTTCTGCCTATAGAGTGTTAACTACTAAAGAAATTATTGAATTCACTATTCCTTGAAATTAGATATAAGAACATCTCAGAAACACAGGTGAAATAAAATTTTGAAAAGCAAGTTGTAAAACAAAGCAAACAAGAAGATAGGGTATCTATGTAAATACTAATGAACCAAAATATAATTAATTGGTTATGGATACACATGTATGGATTTAAAATATAACAATGAACTGGAAAAATGCACACTATACATAATAATCATTGCCTCTGTAAAAGGACAAAGAATAGGAAACAAATTTTATTGTACTTTTTGAAATCCTGTGTATGTATGTATGTGTGTGTATATCTAGCTAGCAATGCAAATTTTAAATCTTGAACTCAGTTTAAAAACTTTACTATTTGTCTATGTAATTTACTGTTTAAATATTAAGGCTATGTAGAATAATGTTCTCAAGTTTTGCAATGTAATTCCCATAATTTCATACCTATGGTCATATTTGCTGTGGTTTCTTCTTTGTTGTCAGTAGGACCCCAGTTTAAAGCACTACTCACATGACTAGGCAACCAAGCTTCTGTCCTGAGCGGCAGTATCTTTAACCTGGGCTCCCATATAGGTTTGGTTTTAGGATTCACTATGGTAATAAAAGTGAAAAATAAAATACTCTGCTAAGTAACCTGACACCTACTGAGCATCTAATAAGGTGAGGTTACCTTGGTAAAAGCTCAGTGCATTCATAAATCAGTTCCTTTTTTGTATAGAAAATGAGTAGACTAAAATGAGTTATTTTCAATGATCTTTATTTTCTAATCTATTTGCCTTTTGTGTTTCTTTTTGCCAATGACTTTCACAATTTGGGATACTAGGAAATAGCAGCGGCTTGTACAAACATGACCTGGAATGCATTGAGTTAAACGCCACTATCTCAAATACTCCATTTCTCCACCTGTATAGAAAAGGTGACCCTGTAAAACTCAAAAGCCCTCTAAGACATGGAGTAAAGTCTCCTTCATGAGCGCATTCCTTTGATGTTGCTTTTAAGAAACATTAATGACACTTTGTTTCTTATGATTGCTTACTTTCAAATAAGCTAGCAGATGCCCTTTCCACCCTGTTCTCTGTGAGTCTTTGCTTTCAGAGAAGTCTATTATCTGGAAGCTTCCTTATCAGTGCCAGGTAAACACCTGGAACTTATTATCAGTCTCCAGGCTGAGAGAAAATGGTCAACAGGAACAACTAAGAAGTTTGACGCCTGAAAAAAGTCTTTTAAAGTTACCGGCAACCACAGTTTGACTGGTTCCTAAAACAAAACGTAACAGCCACCCACACTTCTTTTCATCTATTCTGGCAAGAACGGCAGAAACAGAATGTCACACACTTAACCCGTATGTGGAAGCTTAGAATATAAATATGGAAAGTGTAAGAATTTTTATAGCTTTCAAACTAAAGGAGATAAGTCATAGCTTTGTAATGTGAAGAGAGCCATTTTCATTATCACAGGGCCTTGACAAGCAGCTTTCCACGCAGCTTATCAGGGCCGAATGCCACTAACACTGCAGGAATACTGATGCTGTTCCAGCTTTTGTTAAGTCTGAAGAGAAAATTCTACACAGTTGGTCAAATGGAGACAAAGACAAACTGCTAGGTCTCCAAAATGGCTATTGATTTAAAAAAAAAAAAGGTTGGGTAAACTGATACTCTGTCGCTGCTTACACATTGCCTTACGAACGCTTATTTTTCTCCCTAATAGGAATTACTGACATCTGCGGCTCCTTCTTCACAAAGCTACACTCCTCTTTTATTCGCACTAAAACATGACTTTTGTTTCCACTTTGCCCTACAATAGGCACCTTTTTTTCCATAAATCCTAGACCCACCCAGATTTGGCCCTGCTCAGCCCTAAACACCCGTTTTAAAGCTGGAACTAGAATAAATATGACAACCTGTATTTGAGTAATTCTTGAACATTTGCAACTGTTTTCATGTGCCTTATCTCGTTTTAAACACACACACTGGCTGAATTAGGAATTTCATCTAATGTAACAGAAAAGGAAACTGTGGGGGAAGAAATGTGGGGACACTCACCTAAGACCTCACAACATCTAGTTTTGCCCTCTGTTTGCTTATCTGGGTTTTCTTGTTTTTCTTGCGGTGGTGGGGAGGGGTTGGAGGGGTTGACGTTTTCTTGCTGTTACTGGAACAACTAGGGTACGTCATGATGATATCCCGCTGACTCGTCCTTAGTTTCCTTAAATCTATTGTCCACTGTATCATCTTTTGAGTGCCATGGCTCCTTTTCCTTCTGCATTAAAGACTTGATCTCTATCATAATTTCTGGCACGTGGAGACCCTGGAAATACACGCTTATTAAAAATTTAAAGGATGCATGAATAGAGATATAAGTATTTCAAGTGTTTATTCAGATGCATAAGAATCCGGCTCTCTTACTCAGATTCAAGAATTATTTATAGTCTCCATATTATAGAGACCTATGCAGTTATATGGTGAATGGTTACAGGATAACATAAAATGTTACCAAATAAAACATCACCATTTTATAGGCTAAAATCTTTTCTTTTCACCTTGCCAAAACCGTAGTTTAGAGTAATTCTTATTTATTTTGCACTGGGAAGTCAAATAGAGGATAAATCAGGCAAATGCATAGGCTTGCATGCAACTCCACCTATCCTATATACTTTTCCATTTTCCTTTCTGAAATTGTTTCTGTCAATATTTTGATTTAGGTCCTACCAAAAGGGGAGAAAGAGAAAGATTTCATCAGACTATTACTAAATACCTGTATATGCCTAAGATTTGTGGATACTATATTTGAAGTCTGATATGTATAATTCTTGATGATGCATATTTTATAGATTTTTTCCTAGAAAGTTACTCATAAGGATTTCAGATATGATTTCATTTTTTCAGCAATTATCTGTTTATGTTGTGTATGTGTGTTATGTATAATGTGCTTGTTTGCAGTCCTTTCCTAATACTAGTCTATGACCTGAACATCAAATACATGAAAAGCAATTTTATTAAAAAAAATTAAACACTGAAGTTTAGAAATGTGATTAGACATTACAGACATGTAAATGGACTTTTTAAATAATAAAATGCTCAGGGTTCTTTCAAGTTATATGTAGGCATGGAAGTTTGAAATTTGCATAAAAGAGTGCTTAATTTACATACTCAATTTTGCAGACTTTTGAGCATTGGCTGGTTGCCTTATCTCCAGGAAGGAGGATATAGTTCTTCCTGTGCTTCATGCTACTGTGGTGACTTCTGATGACTATTTATTTGTGTTTACTCATGAAGGTTATATCTCTAAACTGTGAGCGATTTAGGGGTTTCACAGTCTGGCTTCAAATTTTCTTCCCAATCTCATCTTCCTCCCTTCTACATATGAGCAGTAAGCTCCAACTAGGCCAAACTACAAACCATCTGTCAACCATCAAACAGTACTTTTATTTTCGTGATATATGTCATTTTTATATGTCTTTCTCCAATATCTCTACCACATGTTCTGGAAGGGCATGTATTCCATCTTACAATCCCTTGAATCCTCTTTCCTCTAAAAACCTCACCATTTGCCTCCAGTTACACTAGATGTGTTAAGTTATAGTAAGAGCTCAACAGTTAAATACAATGCCATTCATCTGTTATATAGATATCAACAAATAGACCATGAAACATTATAATTCATTTGATGAGAAATAAAAATTTTAGACATTTCATTTGGGGTTGATTTGGGGAAAAGAATGGTCAGACAGGGCATTGGAGTCATGTTTTCTCTTAAGTAGGTGGTTAATTAAGTGGGTTTATTTCAACTAGTTTAATCTGAATATTTTTATAGTAACTTATTTCCACAAGTCAAATGGTCTCTTTTCCTACTTGTCTCCTCTTTGTTGTCTCATAGTCCTAATGGGAGGGAGAACAGTGTGATTATTATCCTATAGAAAGGAATTAATTGTTGATCTTAGAGGAAAGAAAACAACTTAATGCAATTAAAAAAATTTTACTTCTAGCCCATGAACCGAGAATGAGAGAGTAATTCAGGAGTGCCTAGGGACAAGCTAATTGCCCTGAGGCATTTTCAGTGGGTAGGGATCAGAAACTGGGGATTAGAATTAAAAGTGAAATAGTTCATTGATATAATAAAGAGGAAAAAAAGAAATGAAATAGAAGATATTTAGCTGTGTTTTACTTTGTGAACAACTATTACATGAAAATCAAAATTGCAAAACAATAAAATGCAGAAACCTTTATTGGCATTATGAAATAGCACATTATAAACATCATATTGGGATCATGAGCACAAGGATTTATGAGAAGTCAAATTGAATGACTAATTCAACAAGCATTTCTTGAACATTACTACAAGCGGTTAATAAAAAATAAGTTGAATGAACCATGCACATCACCACCCCAAAAATCATATTTTAAACATCAAAAATCAGTTAATATATTTAAGTTTAACAGCATTTTTGTTTAGCTTAGATTTTGTACAGTAATCATGATCATGTTAATATTAGCCCCATCCTTTTTGTCTGTGCATGCTCTGTACGATGCGTGCTCCTTAATGCCAAACAACTGATTCTATAAGATACAAGGTAATATCCCTGCTTTATGGATGAGGAAATGGACATTCAGAGATCTAAGAATCTCACTTAAGTTCATTTCACTAGTAAATATCTGATTTGGACTTGAATCTATGGTGTTCTGACCTGTTATGAAGACCAGAGTCAGCCCAATGTCATGTTTCCTCTCTATAGGGGAAGTATTAGAAGTACTACATTTTGACAAAGTTATTTAAAGTTTTAAATGGCATAAAGCAGCTATATCTGGATCAATTAATATCTAGATGGATAAAATTCTTTTAAAGTAAATCTAAAGAGATGCATCTAATTGCCATAATTCCATGTTAAAAGCTGATTTGCATGTACATATTTTCTGGTTAAGCAATATAATAATTACTTGGATGACAAACTTCATTAAATATGTTTAAAATAACTGGATGACATTTGGCTAGTACATTATGTAATAAATGTCTTATTGAATTTAAATTAAATTTCTATTTGTGCAACCAAATTTAAATTACAATCTGGCTGATGAAATGGGAAAACCTAAATTGTAATGGACTGGCATGCAAAATTACTTGACAATAAGAAATTCTATGAAAAGTTCAAGGATTTAAGGACCATGATTAATTTCTTTAGAGTATAGATAAGTATTGTTTATGATGATTATTCCTAAATGGCACTTTCAAGCTAAAAAAATTAGCTATTATAGTCCAATACTTTCATTTTCAGAAAATGAAAACTAAATGTTAAATGACTTTTCCCAAAGTCACACAATTATGAAGAGTTTATAAAAAAATCTCCTGTATTCTCAATATAAAATTATTTTCATTGCACTATAGAGTCTCTTATGTAACAAACCAGCGGGCATATAATATAGCATATTGCTTGTACATATCAGTATTAGTACCCATTGAATGTCACTAGTCTATATCCAAAGTTTTGCTCAGTCTAGCTTCAATTGTTTAATCTTATCTCCTGCACAAGCACAGTTAACACCTGGGGTCTGAGATTCTGCATTTCTAGCATGAAACAGAAGCTGATGCTGTACTTGTTAGCATAACACTTTGAACAACAGAACCTTACATTTCCTACCCATACTTTTCTTACTTGCTAAGCACTTTGACTTTTACCTTCTCCAAGGATTTTCTTGCCTCCATGTCACTGCTAACTTGAATGACTCTATCTTGATGTCTTTTTATTGAAATCCCATCTGTCCATCCATTCATCCACCCAGGCTTCTCTCCATCTATTCATCTATTCATTTTTTTCAATGCCATTTGCCCCTATGTGCTTTTCTCAGTCATTTTTCTCTTGAAAATGTTTATTCTGATCCTACCACTTCCCACACCTGTATGTGGTGTTCCTGAAAAGTTATTTTAGAATAGTTCCCTGACTCATCACCAAACTCCTCTACAAATGTAAGGCTCAGGTGATGAGTGATTGTCAGCCAGGAGTGTATATTAGAAGTCTTTGAAGTACTAAATATAGACCATCCAGCAAAGTGTGAGCAAATAACTAGGTCTGGGGTAAGGCATGGATATTGATACTTATTAAAAAAAAAACAAAAACAAATGAAAACAAAACCTCAGTGATTCAAATGTGAAGTCAAGACTGAGATAAATTGCTAATTTATGTGAACCCACTAATCTTGATTAAATTCTAGTATTGGTAGTTGGAAAGAAGTCATTTTATTAGTTCCTGCATTATGGTGCTTGTCATAGGATTCTCTAAAAACACTAAAAACACATGTGGAGAACTTAATATATTCAGGTACAAGTTGTGATACATCTCCATTGCTTTCAATTTATTAGGTTTTGTGAGAGATCAAGATTTTTTAGAAGTTATTAACTAAAGTTCATTATAAAGAGATCAAATATGGGGGAAGAGGGTGATACTATACCAATCTTTGGAAAAGAGTGCAAAATAGTATCAGTCTCTTTTCTCCATTTATACTCTATGCCCCATCAATGATTGACAGACTCTGGGGTACTTCCAGAATTCTCTTCTGGAGTGCAAATCACATGGAGTTAGATGTGGAAATGGAACATGGATCATAGTAGAGTAGATTTGAGATTTTCTGAGATTAGTAATGAAATAGATGAAGTACCCAAACTGAATACTAAAAGAAAGGGAACAAAGATGTGACAGCAAAAAGGTCCAGAAAATCAGCTATTTGATGGATCCAAGAGAGTAGTGTGAGAACTGGAAAAGAATTACTGTGTTTAGGAAAACCCATGAATACAAGGGTGTGTGTTTGTGTGTGTGTGTGTGTAATAGAAAATCTCCAAGGGATTAAGGATCTAGACTCAACAGATATGAACATCCTTCTCCTACTGCACCAATCTTATTTAACCTGATAGTCTCTGATCAATCTCCAGTTACAAAAGACAACCTAGTGCCATTGCAATTTATATTTCTGACTATTATAATCCTAGATACATTATGCTGTCCTACCTTTTAAAGTAATCCTTTTCATGTATTTTGCACTAAAACGCAAGAGTGACAGGGTGAGAAAAATGCCTCATTCATCTTTGGATATGACAAGGTAGTAAGGACAGTTTGTTTCATATATTTGGTATGCAAGGAACATTATCCTGCTCCTTTGTAAGCATCACATCATATAACTTTTGGTTTGAATATCGATGCCTCTCTTTCATGTGTTTCCCCCAGCATTCTCTTCAAGATTGAAAGGGCATCCTCCCAAAAGAAAATGCAATTCTCTTCCCATTCTTGCCTGAAAGATAGAGTCTTCAGAACATAAATGCGTTTGCCATTTCTGTGAGTCCATCTTTAACACCCAAGTTCCTATCTCTTCTCTTAGCCTCCACAAAATGAGTTATTAAAGCAGCAAACAGGGTTTCTTTGAAATGAAAAACAAAAGAAGAGTGCACAGATGGCATTGGTGACTAGCTCCTTGAGCTCTTCCCCTAGGTCTCCTCCCACCACTAACCTATGCAACCTCTCCTGGGCGACTCCCCCAGTTGCACTGAAAAGGAAACAGTGGGAGATGCAGGGGGCATGTTGGATTCTGTAGTTTGCTGGTCTGTGCATGCCTGGACTCTTTTGAGCCACCCAACCTCATATAAATAAGGTTCTGAATATTAATATCACACTTCTATTTGTACCGTAGCTAGACCCTAGATATACTTCTATTGGTGGAAATGTCATATTTTATTTCAATTTTTTATTGTCAGTGCCTCACCAAGCTATCAGTTTCTTGAGGAGAGGGACCACTTTATTCACCACTGTATCCTCAGCCCCTGACAAGATTCCTGAAACACCGTTGATACTCCTAAGAGTCTACTGAGCTGAAATGAGTATCTTCGGATAAGACACACAGCCAGCTCTTTGCACTGTATATAATGAATGCTTTGCTAAAATTTATTGAATGAAGTTTGGAAGGAAAGCAAAAGGAAGTTTCAGTAATCACTAGAAAACCACCTACCCACAATGAAGCACAATGCCTAACAATGCTGCATTGCTGATATTCATTATTGCTTCATAAATAATAGAACGTTCATTTTACTCTTAAACCTCTATACTAATGAGAACATGGGACAATCTCCAAATACTGTAGTTTCCATAGTGATGCGATTCACATGGGCAAAAAAAGATTCTTCCTTATCAGCCAGGACTTGAGCTAAAATGCATTTGCATCTATTCAATTTGGGTTAGGTTCTTTTTACCTTACAAGACAGGTGGCAACTACTTTTGTGCTTCTCTGAATAGGAACAGTTTCTAACATTTAAATCTCAATTGATTTTTCAGTCCTGCCTGGGTGACAGGCAAGTTAACAGACAGAAGAGTTGCCAAAGCGTGATGGGTTCACCAAAGCTATGAAACATCTTTAAGAAGACAGGTCCATTTTCCATGCCACTACATAACTCCCTACTTCCAACAAATGTTATTTTCATCTTGCTTAGAATGGGTTGCCCACCATGTTTGTTCATCAAGCTGGTTCTCCCAAAACAGACAAAGTGATGCAAATTTATATATAAAGGAGAAATACATATAGAGTAACATATAGATAAGTTGTAAGTAACAACCCCCCACCACCCCCATATTTGTCTCTTTGCTCTCTTACATGCTGTTTTCAGCATGCATCTTAAGAGAAAGTGATTTGGTTACCAAAGCAGAGTAAAATCTGTCTGGATAGTCTGTGAAAGCAGAGGAAATTTCCCCCTTACCCTCTGGGTTCTCCTTGAGCCGATAGTTTAAGTAATCAAATTAACATCCAATAGAGAAGTAGTAGAAAAGAACAAATTTGATTTTAAATATATATATATATATATATATATCACATATATATGAGAAATTTATGTGAATGTAAATTCTAAAGTAGACAGGACAAAAGAAGCCTATTTATCCTGAGCTAAGGAATGGGATAGGGACCTGGAAATTGAAGAACTGGAAGGGAAGTCATATGATAAAAAACCAAATGCTCTGTAACTAGGTGCTTGCCCTGTTATATAGATTTTTCTGATAGGAAGGTTATTTCTGGAATAATCCTAAATCTGGATAATATCCTGAATTTTAAATATTTCAGATAGGAAAGGTATTGGCAAAATGTTTATTTTTGAGCTTGCAGTTCTTTTGACTTTAGCTTGTGGTGGGACTAAAACCCAGTTGTCTCAGAATTGTTCTCCTGTAAATTCCCCACTTGAAAATGAACCAAGGACAACAAAGGAGAGGCCCAAAGGCAAAGAAGCTCCTATTCTTCTAAACCTTCAGCCCTTCCCTCAATCAAAGAAACCATCTGCTACTCCTAGTCCTCCACCCTTATCCTAATCAAGAAAATGTCTCATCCCAATTTTCTAGAAGAAAGTAGAAAGGGAATTTATCTATCTACACTTTTAAAATAAGAGTAAGGATGATTCATTCCTCCTTGCCATGTGGAGACCCTCTGCTCTCTACCCTGAGAACTCCATGCTTCAGCTCAAGACATAAGTGTGTATGTCTCCCAGTAACGTCAGAATGTACCAACATGTAAATTCTCCACATGTATATTATTAAATCTGGGGTTTTCTCTTACCAGTCATGTCTAATCTTAATTTGGTCATTTGTCCAGCCTGTGAAGAACCTCAGAGAATTAGGGTAACTTTTCCTTTGATGCCTTCTACCACCCCACTTAAAATAATCCATGTGCCTAAGTGACATGTTTTGGGAAAGACTGTTAGGAGCATCTTGGTGAAGACTATCCTTTAAAGGGAAGATACCTTTGCTTACCATAGTCTCTTTGTACCAAGTTCATAGTCCACACTCGATTCTCCTTTAAAAAGTGAATGGCTCCAGAAAAAGAGACAAATTAAGCCTTATCAGCATTTTATGCTTTCTTTAAGAATTAGTCTAGCACACCATTTTATATTTTATGAGATCTACTTTTGGTGATAAAAGTACAAAGAGCAAAAATCTCATTAAATTCCTAGCAACAATGAGATGAGATCATCATTCTTTGAGGAGAGGGGAAGACAGGTGGGGATAGAAATGTAGAGCAAAGTGCTGATATACTTCTATTTTTCAAACTACCAGTGACCAAACTGTTATAAACAAATAGTAGCAATAATGTACTACTATGTATTTTTAAATTTCTTTCTTTGAAATACCTTTTTTTTGCTATAAAACAAAGCATGTAAGTCACAGAATTCTCAGGGGATAAGATAAAAAAAATTCCCATTTATAAAAGCTGAGTAATAATAAATAGTTTTTACTGAGCACTTAGTGCCAAAGAAAGTACTTCACATGAATTATTTTATATTCTATCTGCATCTACATGTCTATATCTATCTACCTATATTAATGTATTACATATATGAGAATTATTTTATAAGTAGCCATCCATTCGCATAGTTCATCTGTTTTAGTTCCCTAGAATAAAGCAGTAAGCAGCAACAAAAATGAAAATTCCCTTCTTTTGTGAACCTTAGGCAATAAATTATGAACCTAATATACAAGTATAGTACGTAGTATATTAAAGATAGTAGTACCATGGAAAAACAACAGGTTAAGGAAGATTACAATAAGAAGGCAAAATTGACAAAGAGAGTGAAGAGTTTTGAGATGACATCTGGAAAAAGGTTATTCCCAAGCAGTGGTGAGAGTTATAGCAAAGACCTGCAGAAAGGAATGTACCTTGTGTGTTAGAAGATAGGATACTAGAGTAGGGCAAGGTGATTCAGGAACAAGAGCAACAGAAAAGGACACAGAAGTAACACCAGGGTGGAATAGTAGGAGCAGATGACTTTGGGCTTATGGGACTTTGAAAGGGTCTTTCTTTTTGTCTGAGGTAACTTGATAGCTTGCAGAGTGTTGAGCAGACACATGACATGATTTGCTTAAGTTTAATTAAAAAATGTAAGGAGGTAAGAGGTGACTTCTTGTGTCAGGGTGATAACTAGGGAAGGGCTTAAAAGTGCCAAGATTCGAACTATATTTGAAAATGAAGTCAGTTAGATGAAGTATATAAGATTACAAGATGACTTGAAGGCTTGAGTAACAAAAGGAAGGAGTTTTCACTGAATATAAATGAAAACTACATGTTTTAAGTGAAAATCAGAGTCTTTCGAACTGAAGTTGAGCTTGCTGCTCTATATCCATGTGTCATGCAGAATACTGCGGCTCCAGTTTAGGAAAGGTCAGGGTTGGTAACGAATTTGTAACTTTCAGAAGTGAATGCCATGTACAAGTACCTAGGGAGGGACAGACAGATACGAAAAGTGCTGATTACTAAGGTCTGAGCATCCATGGTTAGAAAGAAGAGGAGGGATCAGCCCAGGAGACTCAGAAGAAAAAAACCGGCAGTGTGTGGTATCTTCAAAGCCAAGTGAAGTATATTAAGGAGAATGGAGAAATCAGTTAAGTTAAATTTTGCTTTTGAATTAAAGTGAGATGAAAACGAAGACTTAGGTCTTTAGCAGCATGGAGGCAGTTGATGTCATTTTGAGAGCAGATTTGATGAGATGAAAAAAAAGAAAATCTCATTGGAGGGTTTAAGAGCATTCTTTCTACGTTTATGACACATATAATATGCATTAAATAAAGATGTTCTTCAAATTGAAGTAGGAGGAAAATTCAGAGTGTTTCATTTATCCTGATGTAGAGATCTGACCTGCATGTTGTATGGGAAACATTGTGTCATAGTGGCTGACAGTAATGAGCTCTGGAGTCCCCACACCAGGTTCTCCATGGTAAACGACACACTATTTTTACTGGCTATCACACAGTAGTCAGATTCCTTAAATTGGATGCCTACATAAGAACAGCACCCCTTCCACAAACACTAGCTATAAGAAATCCTCCATGTGAAGTGTAAGGTTTCTCCTTTGTGTATTTTCCCTTAGACATAAATGGCAATCATCAATATACATAATGAAACTAATACAATAGTGCCCACGCTCATGGATATTTATTATGAAACAAAAGGTGATCCAGGAGAGAGCACTTATGAAAGCAGAAGTCATGAAAGATTGACAGAAGGAATTGGTGCCTAAAACAGTTCAAGTGCAATGCATATTAAATAGCAACTACATTCAGAAATCACCATGTGCAGACTTCTGCACAGTCTTTAAAATCTGTCCTTTAACGTTTGCGTATTAGTAATCTTTTAAGCTTAGCATTCAAAGAGAGTCTTCACATTGATTTCCAACTCTATGTCCAGTATCACAATGAAAATTATGCTACTGAGATGTGATATACTCAGAATGGAGAGAGGGTAATTTAATAGGTTATGTACTCAAAAAAGTATTGTAATTTATCTCACTCCTCTTAAATTCTAATCTCACTTGTACTTTAAAATGGAGATTCTATTACAAATATCTCCTCTGCATAAGAAATATGGGGTCTGACTTGGCCAGCATCAGGGTATTTCTGCATGAAGAGGATCCTTGTAAAGCTACATTTTTTTTCTTGATAAAAGTAAAAGTATCTCCCTCCTCCGAACAAGGATTCTAACACAGGGTCAATAGATCAATCCCAGCCACATGCAATTTTCATTTATCCTTGACAGTAACCCTAGGTTCAAGGCTATCCAGAGACTGTCAGACTGATTTGGTGAATGTCTGCCAAGGGAGAGATTATGATTTTACAGCTCAGCTCGAAAAGGAGCCCAGTTTATTATCTATGGTGCTAGGTAACAAACTGTCTATACCATCCATCTTTCTCTCTTTTTCAATCCCTCTGTGCTGTTTTGAGCAAAACTGGTAACAAATTTCTGCCATCTGACAGTTCCTTAAGGTCTTCTAAGGTAATCAAATCTGCCTTTAGGCAAAATCCATCACCATATTACAGGGCTGGAAATTCACAGACCAAAAACCCAGACACAGGTTCAAGTTGTGTCTTCTGAACTTCAGGATTACTTCTGCTCAATAGCATTAATTATAGCCTAAATTAGTTACATAATACCACATACATCTCATCAGCACATTCTGTTCTGAGTAGGCAGACAATAGTCACCAAGGAATTCGGTTCGTTTTCAGGTAAGGTATGCTAATCCTGAGTCATGTGACCTGGGAAAAGCCAATGGGGCAGAGACTCTTCCATGAGTGAAATATGTTTATTAAAAATTAGCTTAGTAGATTGCTTTGCAATTAACCTGTTCCTCATTGGCAGATTCTATGTACATTGAAGCAAAACTCTGTTAAATTGAGGAAGTGTCTGAGACATCTGAAATTTATACATTTTAAGAGAGAGTAGAGGGAGAACATTAGGATCTTTTAGTCCAAACTTTTTATTTTTCAGAATACTAAGGGCTAAATACTGGATGCATTTGCCTATTGATTTCTGGAAATTTTCCAATTTTTAGTGTCACTTAGAGAATAACAGAGTCCTGAATAATGCATTGTTACTCAGAAATCAGGAAAGATTTCTCCTATTATTATAAATGACAAATTCTAGAATCGTTTTGAATCCTTGCACCTCAAAGGGGCTTTTGTTTCACTTTCTACCTCAGGCACTGACTCTTCCAGGCATGCTGCTGTGATCTTGCACTGTTTTCCCTAGGAACCGTTAGCTATTAATCACCACCAACTGTCAAACCTACTTAAACCTGCTTCTCCCAAGATGGAGACATTGTGCAGTGTGCAAAACTTGCTTTGTGCAAAAAGTACCAACTGCGCATGAGTCCTGGACATCTCTGACCCTCGCTAGCTCGCTCTGTAAAAGTTCTAGAGCGCCATCACCCTGTGAGAAGATTGCTTTGGAATATGAATCCCCCACTCTCCATTGCTTTACAAACCAAAAAGCACCCTGCCAGGCTTTACTGATTTTGGTTTCTGTCTCAATGAATTTCAGTCACCAAGTAATCAAGCTTCTTACAGCTAGGAGTCAGTAGCAATGGGATATACAGAGGGACAGCGTGTAAATTCTTGGGTGAGTCGCAGATTTCTTAGTTGCAAAACTGACATTATATCTTCATGCAGAGGTGGTGAAGATTAAATGAAGTTATTTAAGTGTTAAGTAGATTGTACATAGTGAATGTTATATAAATGATGCAGAATGAATTGATTCTGCTCATGAATTGATATGTTTTGAGACAAAACAGATTTGTATTCAGTTTCCAGTTCTGACACTTAGTAGAAATGTGGCCTTGGACTAGTCACTTTATCATTCAGTGTCCTTACCAACCAATTCATAAAATGGTAATAATGGCTGTTTGTAAAGCTATATTGGTGAGGATAATAATGTATGTAAGGCACCTCACACTGGTGTGCAGCTCAAAGAAGGTATTCAAACACACACACACACACACACACACACACACACACACACACGCACACATATATACATAAATATATGTAGCTATTTATTATCTGTGTTTAAACCTAAGTTTGCTTTTGACTCCAAGTATTAGTCCAGAACCTCTCTTCTATGTTCTATATCCATTTTGCTGGCTTTACAAACTCTCTATATACCTCAGACTTAGAAAATGACTACTTCTGGTCCAGATGATGCCTTTGAGCTCCCACCCCAAATACTTACTTGATATTACTTCTTAGAAATTTCATAGGCATCTCAAATGTACTGTGTCCCAAACTGAACTCCCTTTAACCTAACCAAATCTATTCTAATCTCAGTAGTTCTTATTTTGGGAAAACGGCAGCTCCATTTATCCAGGTTACCTAGCCAAGACTCAAGGAAAATGAGATGAAAGAATATGAAAACTCTTGGTCCTTGACTTCCAGAAATTCACGAATCATCTATTATCTAATTTCTATATTGAAAAAATAAAACAATGGCAAGTATATTTCTTTGCATCTAAGCAAAATGATGCAATAAAAAGATATTCTTAGTATCTTATACTCCCTTTCATAGATATTTCCTCTTTAGATAATTTAGAGTTTCATATCTGATACTTACATATTTATTTGTACCTCTTTTCCAATTAAAGAATACATGTTCCTGAATTTTCTTATCTCTCAATATTTATTTGGGTGAATTTTTGTTGAATTTATTTTGAGTCATATATATATACACAGACACATACATAACCCTTTCAGGTAACATTCTGTCATTCTATTTCTATAAGTTACTTACAGTGCCCTGTTTGCCTTTTAGGGACTTTGTAGGCCAGAATATCAAATATGTTTTATGCAATATTTAAGTGACCTATTTATTTCTCTAATTTATTTAATGGTAAGAGCAGTCTAAATACCAGGATAAAAATGAAATTTGATAAACACTTCAAAGCCACAAAATGTTAGTACGTGAGTGTACCCAAAACATCAATCACTGGGGCACTAACCAGATGGCATTTCCCCCTCTTCACATCCCCCACTCCCCTTGGCAAGTCATTTGATTCTATGTACCAAGACACAAAATCTTAAAGCAAATAAACCTTCAATTTTTCTGGTCTACCTTTCAGTAATTTTCATCTTATGCAACCATGCCCATATTCGTTCAAACGTTATGAGAAAGCCATTTAACATGCAGAGATTGAGGAAGCAAACACGAAGTCTGGGCTTCAGAAGAAAAAGTACTTCAGCCTAGGCAAACATTTTTATGCTGGAGAAAAATAAGGCATTAAAAAGTGTGGCGTGATTAGTGTCTCTGTTTTGAACTTGATGTTGTAAGACTCTAAATTCATGTGGGTGGAAAAGTTGAGGTTAAGACTGAAACAGGAACTGCAATTCTCTGCAATCCCGTGCAAGAACATCTTGTTTTTCATTTCAAAATTTGGTAAACAAGTTTGCTCCTGCAGTAAATCGACACTGGTGACGGTGCCTTGCAGGAATTCCACTGCAGATGTTTGAAAACACAAACCTTCAAAGGCATACACAAATTACACTCTCTCTGAAACGAATATTCCTGCATTACTTAAAATCATGTCCTGCTTCTTATTTCCATCTTCCTGGTCTCTGCAAGAAATAGGGGACTTTTGCTATTCACCTTGGAGGGAAATAGAAAAAACATAAAGAGAAAACTAATGTGAGTCTTAGCTTTGAAATTGCCACCTAGAAATTGTTTCAGAAGCCAACTAAGTGCCTCAGATTGAAGCTGTTTTCTTTATTTCCCATAACAAACAATCAAAAATAAAAATGTTGGTCAACATACTAGCTATTTATTTTTGCCAAATAACATTTTGCTCAAAAATAAGAGGAACAAAGTAAAGAAGTGTATTTTGAGTGACAGAGCTTGTGAAACAATACCCTTGGCATCTTACATACATGAAGCACTTTTATTCTCACACTATTTATATGACATAGTTTACAATGAAGCTTCAGAATTTGAGACAAGGATATAATGCTATTTCTTGAACGTTTACTGAACTTCTAAGACAGTCCTTTAAAATTATATTTGGACAAAAGTTTTCTTTTTTTAATTATTTTATAAAGTAGAGTGTCCTCCAAAACTCAGCAAGAGAACTTTATCAGTAAAAAATAACATGACAACTGAGATGAGGTAAGTATATTAGGATACCTGGTTTTACGTTACGGAAACTTTTGAAAGCACAGAATGTCATGATATGTTTAATAATTATTTCATGATGCTGATTCATGAGATAAAAAGTGGACAGTTTTCACCCCAAGATGATCACTTTTTTTCTTGGTAAGTTTTACTTGAGTTATGTTTCAACTTTTTTTATATAGAAATGAGGTAATAACGATGTGTGAGATTTGTCTCATTCAGTGGTGGAATGTAAATAACAACTGATCAATTTCAGAAAGTGCAGAACTCAGAAATCTGACTTTGCCACTTTACATCTTATGAACAAAAGTGCTGGAGACCATATGCATCTCTTTGGGGTCCAGCAGAACCACGCAAGTGGCAGTCAGAACTAGCTGTCCTCGTTCTGAGAAACTGTGCAGAAAAGTGCTGATGGGAAAATGGGCACCCTCTCCTCTTACCTGCTGAAGAAGATGTCAGAAAAGACCTTTCTGAGAATTTCCTCAAGAATTACCTGAAGGAAGCATCCCTTACATTTAAGATAGATTTTAACTAATATGAGCTTACCTCCCTTAGTACCTGAATAATACACGGTACCCAGATAACACCCAGAACCACTTGACCGGAATCACTGATAGAAGTACAGTATTGCTGTAAGCCAGGTCACTTGCTTGAGGTACTTTGTTTCCAAATTAAAATTAACTTACCATGTCCTTTCTTATCTCTTGAACAGAAGCCCAATCAGAATATCTATATAAACCTCACCCACAGTTATAATAATGGAAGTTTTCACAGAGCAATATTTAAACTATTCCCCAGTTAGAATTCTTATTTAGGATTAATGAATAAACAATGGATCATGATTTTAATATCTTTTATTTTGTTATCACACTCAGTCAAATCTTTTTATGGAAAATAATATGATTGTACCATGTGCATTCATTTTTCATTTTGAGTTCGAGGTAGGTTGTATACATAGAAAAGAAGAAAGATACAAAAGAATTCAAGGGTGGATTCCTGAGAAGCTGGCAGTAACTGGTATCCTTTCCTGAATGCTGCTTGGGGAAGATGGGGCGAGTAGGGAGATCCCTGAGCCCTGGGCAGATCACTTAATGCCACCTCAGCATGGGGTAGATCCACAGATGATGCAAAGGTTGGAAGGTTGTGTAGAAAGCAGAAAGGGGCATGTGAAGGGAGAGCACAGCCTAGCAGATCTGGCACCTGGCTGTGAGAGTAGTGTGTGCAGATTCAGATTCAGATTCAGTTTGGAGCGCCCAAACCACTGCCAGTTTTGCCTCTAGAAATGTTGCTTGAAGCACAACCAGAGTGCTAGTGGGGCAGTGGGAGGCAGGAGTGAGGACATTTGACCTGAGGAAATCTCTAAAAGTGAGGCTGTGGGGCAACACAAGACAGAGGAGAGGAAACCATCCCTGCCTCTTGGGACTCAAGCTCCAGTGGAGGGACACTCCAGGGACACAGTCTGAGAACTGCTAGACTCAATTCTGGTGGTGAAGAGGAGAGTTAATGGGAGTACCACCAACAGAATCAAATCCACTGCCTGAGCAAACAACAGCTGCCCACTCCCCCATTCCTTACACCCCTCTCCCACCCAGCAGCCATCCTCCATTCCCCCACATAGCAAAAATTACACTACAGAAGCCTGTACACAACAAAAATATATAATAAAACTAGAGTGCCCCCTGGCAAAAAGACAAAAATCTAGAAGCCCTTCAATAAGAACACATATCCCAGGGGAAAGAAGGAACTCAATATGCTTTGAAATCTCAAGATATTATGGAAACATGAGAAAATGACAGCTCATCAGAAATCAATTTAGAAGACACGGAATTTTGGTTGCTTTTAGCAGAGAAATAATTCAAAGTGGCAATCATGAAGAGAGATAAAATAAAACTGAGAAAAACATATCAATGACCTCAAAAAAAATTAAGGTGAAGACAGAAATTGAAGTTCTACTGAAGAAATTAATGGAGATCCAGGTTCTAAAGGAGGCAATAAAGAATAATAAATCTTTGGGAATAGATAAACCAAATAGAGGAAAGGACTAGTGATCTAGAAGATAGTAATGTAGAAAGGAACAATGTGGAATAAGAGAGAAAAATTAATTGTAAAAAATATCAAGAAACACTCAGAGAACTATCTGGCACCATTAGGAAAGGCAACAAAGAATAATGGGTATCTCAAAGGGCAATGAGGAAAAATAAGGGAACGGAGAACATATTCAAAGAAATAATTGCTCAAAATTTTGCAAACCTAGGGAAGGAAATGAACATACAAATTGATAATGCCAACAGAACATCAGTTATATAAATCCAATAATAAACCCCTACACCATAGCTGTGAAACTAATGAAAGTCCAAGACAAATAAAGAATTCTAAAGGTGGTCAGATGGTCAGAAGAAAACAAAGCAAGTAACACGCAAAGGTATTCCTATCAGGTTATCCTCAGACTTCTCAGCAGAATCTCTACAGGCTAGGATAAAATGCAATGCTGTTTTCAAAATGCCATAATATAAAAAGTCCCAGCCAATAATATTATATCTTGCAAAACTATCTCTCAAATTCAAGGTATAAATAAAGGGTTTTCCCAACATGCAGAAGCTGAAAGAGTTGGCTCCCATGTTATCTTCTCTATAAAACAAACAAACAAAAAATTAAATGAAGCTCTTTTATCTCAACCAAAGAGACAAAACTTTGTAAATATCTAAACAAGGTAACAAGTAAATGAAACCAGAAAACAAAAATCAAAATTGCAGTAGCGGGTCCTCAGATATCAATAACAACTCTAAATATACACGGAGTAAACTCACCACTTAAGCATGGAGTGGCTAGATGGATTAAGAAACAAACCCCCCAAAAATATGCTGTTTGCAATAAATTAACCTAAGATCTAGAGACAAATTCAGACCTAAAATAAAGGGATGGAGAAAGGTACTCCAAGCCAGTGGCCAATCTAAAAAACAAGGAACTACTATACTTAACTGAGATAAAACAGACTTCTAACAGAAGTTAAAGATGATCGTTATACGATAAAGGGATCGGTACAACAGAAAGACATAACTCTTATTAATGTATGTGCTACCAGTAAAGGAACACCCAAATATATCAAGCAAATATTAACAGATCTAAATAGAGACACTGATAAAAACACCATAATAGTAGGGATCTTTAGCACTCCATTTTCAGTAAAAGACAGATCATCCAAGGAGAAAATCAATAAGAAACAAGATGTTTAAACAACATATTAGAAGAGATGGACTTAATGGTGTGTGTGTATATACACAAACAGAGAGAGAAAGAGAGATTGAGAGAGTTTCTCAACTATAGACCATATGTTGGGACACACAACAAGTCTCAATAAATTTTCAGTGATTGAAATCAGATCTAGCATTCTTTTGGATCACAATGGCATCAAACTAGAGATGAACCAAATGAAGAGGAAAAACTGCAGGAGTGTAGCATAAATTATGTGTTACTTAACAACCACTGGGTAAAGGAGGAAATCAAGGATGAAATTAAAAATACATAGAATCAAAGGAAAATGAAGATATGGCAAATCAGAATCTGTGGAAAATAGGAAAAGCTGTAAAAAAGAGGGAAATTTATACAATCATGCCTCAGGAAACAAGAATAATCACAAATGAAAACAAACTTTTACCTAAAGGAACTAGGTAGAAGTAGAAGAAAAGAAAGCACTATCCAATAGAAGAAAGGAAATAATAAAAATTAGGGCAGAAATCAACAAAAAGGACATCAAAAAGATTATCCAAAAATCAATGAAATCAAAAGTTGGTTTTTTGAAAGAATAAACAAAATAGAAAGGTCACTAGCCAGACTCACAAAAAAGATGAGAGAGGAAACACAAATAAATAGAATCAGGAATGAAAAAGGAATAATCACAACAGATAGAGCAGAAATACAAAGGATCAGAGGAGAATATCATACAAAGCTATTTGGCAACAAATAGGATAACCTAGAAGAAATAGACACATTCTTGGAAACATATAGCATTCCAAGATTAAACCAGGAAGAATTAGAAAACATGAACAGATGAATCAGAAGCAAGGAAATTGAAACAGCAATTAAAAATCTTCCTAAAAGCAAAAGTCTTAGACCACTGGTTTCACAAGTGAATTCCACCAAACATTCAAAGAAGAATTCATGTTGATCCTTTTTAAACTGTTCAAAGAAATTCAAGAAGATGACATGTTTCCAAGCAGTTTCTATGACTCCAAAATTATGCTGATTCCAGCATCAGATAAAGACAACACCAAAAACAAAATTGTAGACCACTATCTTTGACAAATATTGATGCAAAAATCCTCAACAAAATACTAGCAAACTGAATTTCACAACATATTAAACAAATCATATACTATATCAGGTGGGATTTATTTCAGGGATGCAAGGATGGTTCTGTGTATACAAATCAAAGGACAAAAAACACATGACCATCTCAGCAGATGAAGAGAAAGCATTTGACATGATTCAAAACCCTTTTATGTTAAAACCCCCCCAAAAATACTTTTAGATAGAATATACTTCAATATAATGAAGGCTATCTATAACAAATACACAGCCAATGCTGTACTCAATGGAGAAAATCCAACAGGAACTGGAAAGGATGTCCATTATCACCACTGTCACTTAACACAGTGCTAAAGGTTCTGGCCACTATAATCAGACAATAAAAATACATAAAATTTATCCAAATAGGAAAAGAAGAGGTGAAAGCATCACTATTTGCAGATGACATGATAATATATAGAGAGAACCCCAAAGACTCAAGCAAAAAACTACAAGAAATGATACACAAATACAGTAAAGTGGCAGCCTATAAAATTAAGATTCAAAACTCTATTGCATTTCTATAAGCTAACAATGAAAATGCAGAAGGAGTCCTCAGGAGAACAATACTGCTTACAATTGCATCAAAAAGATTGAAATACCTTGGAATAAACTTAACTAAAGAAGTGAAGGACCGATTCCTGAAAACTATGATACATTGATAAAAGAAATAGATAACATAAGACATGGAACGATTACATACTCATGGAATGGGAGAATTAACATAGTTAAAATGGCCATACTACCTAAAACAATACAGAGATTAAATATTATCCCCAACAAAATTCCAAAAAGGCATTTTTGACAGATACAGAACCAAAAAAAAAAATCATGAAATTTTTTTGGAACTACAAGAAACCAAGGATAGCAAAAACAATCCTAAGAGAGGAGGAAAAAATCAGAAATGAAGGTGTCATGCTTCCTGACTTCATACTTTACTACAAAGCTATAATAAAGACAGCATGGTATTGGAATAAAAGCAGAAATACAGATGAATGGAATAGAATTGAAAGTTCAGAAATAAAACCGTGAATATACGGACATTTAATTTTTTACAAAAGTCAAAAACTTAAAATGGAGCAAGTATGGTCTTTTCAATAAATGGTGCAGAAAAAAACTGGATACTCACATGCAAAAGGTTAAAGCTAGAATACTACCTAACACCATACACAAAAATTAACTCAAAATGGAATAAAGACTTAGATATAAGGTCAGAAACCATAAAATATATAGAAGAAAACATAGCCAAAACACTATTGGGCATTGACCTAAGAGACATCTTTGGGGAACTAGACTCCAATACAAGGGAAATAGAATCTAAAATAAACATTCTGAAAGACAAGAGTACATCAGAGAGTATATGGGCTGCAGCTCAAATTTAGTTTTATCCCTTTTATGGGAGGGCAGACATTCTGCTTTGCTAGGGAAACAAGTGTGTGAAACTAGGGCAGCAGTGAGCAAACTTTTCTGTGAAGAACCAGATGACATTCAAGTCTTTTCTTGTTTTAGAGGTGATCTGTCTTACTCCTGCTCAACTCCGTTGTTGTGGGGAAAATAGCAGAGACCAGATGTAAACAAATGCATGTGGCTTTGTTCTGATAAAAACATTCAGTGCAAAGAGAGACTAGAGGCAACCTTTGGCCAACAAGCCTTAGTTGTGAGCCTCTGTATGGCATTCCTCACCTCTTTGATATTCATCTCAAATTGATGAACTACCCAGCAAAATGCAACTCAAAAGAATTTGCACTATAATTAATCTGTGTTTCTCTGGAGGTCTGATCTCAACAACCTAGAAGGAAATACAATATTTTCTTACGTTATGCTCAGCATTCATCAGTGCTCCTTCTGGGCAGTTCCCCCAGGAAGCTCCTGTCTAAACCAAACACCGGAAAAGCTTTCAAATAAAATAATAATCCCACTGTTATGCCCACAAAAGACAGTTCCAACACCTTCTGACAGAACTGTGGACTTACTTTCACTTGTTCAAATGTCCAATTTATAGAACTCTAGCTCTTTTCAGTATTCTTAGTTTTAGAACCCTTCCAAGTTTGTTAACAATCTTAATTATTCCCTTGTGTGTATTTTCCTCCCCTGTATTTTATTTTATTTTTAGGTGCCAATCTTCCTAAATTTTATCTTTCCATTTTTCTTGGCTTTCTCTCACATAGGAACCTGCCAATACAAATTTTGTAGAATTTAACTAATGTAAAAAAAAGTAAAATTCAAGCTTTACACAGCATCTTGCATGAAGAGCAAGTTTTTAATTCACTCTTTTTACAAGCATCATTATAAAATCCCTATATGTAAGATTCACCTGTATAGGTAAATAGATAGGTAACATAGAAATATGGCTAAGTCTGATTCTTTAAAACGGTATAATTAGTGGAGGGTCAGCAAATAAATCAATGAATAGTGTAGAATTTAAGTGTCATGATAAAAGTATGCATAACACCACAAGGAAAATAAAAGTAATTCAAATTTGGGGATGGTGTTTCGTTGATTGCTGAAAAGTAAATTAAGATTTAAGGGGAAGGGATGTCCAAGCGAAGGGAACAGCAAGCCCAGGAATATTAGAGAAAATGACCCCATTTTAAGAATCAACCTCGATCACACTGAAGCCATGATCTGTAGAGCGGGTGTGGTGGGACTCACGTGAAGCCAGAAAGCTGCTGTCCATCTGTGAGTTGTCTTCAGTGCTAGCCTAAGGAATTTGTACTTTACTCCAAAGACCATAAGCTAATTGGAAAAAGTAAAAAAAAAAAGAATGAAAGAAAAGAACTTAAAACCTTGCTTTTAATTGGCAGAAATGGGCAAATCTCCAAAAGTCAATTAGGGCCACACAGTTCTCAGGATATTATTGCTTCTGCTGAGTGTGTGTTATAAAAAGCTTTTGAAAATCAAAGGAGCAGGAATGATTTCCCGGAGTTTTGAGTTCCCCTAGCAAACTTCAGCTAAGGCAAATATTTATCTTCCATCTCTGCATTAGGCTACAATCTCTTTTCAGAACTGAGGCCAGGCCTGACTCAGAGAAGCCATGCATTGCAGCAAACATGTGTTGAGCGGATTCTTCTTTGACAATTGCCTTAAGATTCGTTTTCAATGCTAGTCACATGCCTCTCTACTGAACAGTGTACTTGGTTGGGTTTTTTTTACTTTTTCTTCTTAAGTAGAAAGGGTGAATGAAATAAAATAGTGGGGGGCATGGTTTCTAGAGAATTACAGAAGCTAAGTGACTAAAGTGTCGTCTAACTTCACAGAGGAGAAACTCCACTTGATGATGATGAGTACTCGTCAATGTCCCATAACGAAACGCAGCAGTAGTGCTGCTTCACATACTGATGTCTAAACACCGTGCCATGTACAGTATTTCCTTGTCCCATCTTGCCCTGCAACAGTTCTTTCAAGACAGATGTAGCTGCTCCTATTTTACAAACAAGAAAAGTGAGTCCTGGGAAGTCATCGCTCTGGGTTTACAGAGCTACTGAGTAGCAGAGTCAGAACTCGAACCGGGTTCTTCTCTCAGTCATCTGTCCTTTCTCTAACGGAGCGCCACTTACAGTGTGGTTCACAAACTGTCAACACCAGCATCACTAGGCAATTTGTTGGAGATTCAATATCCTGAGTCCAACCTCAGCTATAAAGAATCAAAATCTATATCTTAACAAGATTTCTAGTTGGTTCTCTTGTTCATTAAAATTTAGGGAAAACTGTTTAGATTACTGTACTATGAAACTAGGCTTTTTAATTGCAAATTAATTTCAAGTAAGAAACTGATAGTACAATACAAATTCGCAATGTTTCATGTCGATCTAGGTTATGGCTCCACATGTATAAAATTATTAAACCATTCTTAAGATTTTATTGTATGCATGTCATAGCTAAATGAAAAATAATTAACTCAGTATATTTGATTATTCAATGATTATTTTCAGCATCTATGATGATAAAAATCCCGTGGTAGACATTAAGGATTAAGGGCTGGGAAAAGAGAAATTCAAAGGGAGAGAAAGAAAGAGATTGAGAAATAGAATCTCTAGCCACGTGGAAAATATTGTCAGGAAAAGGAGATAGGAGACACATGAAATATTGTGAAACAAATTCATAATTAAAATTGAAATAGCTGCTCTGAAAGGAAACGAAATATATGTAATCTGTCACCAGAAGTTCTCATTTAGAGAATCAGAAAAGATCTCAATGAGGAAATGACAATTAGACTGGGATTTGTAAGAATTGTCTGAGTACTGTCAGAAGCCATTTTCAGGCATAAGGAGCGGCACATTTTCAAGGTCTCAATTTGGAGACGGTGTGTGGCATCTGAGTGCACATAAGAAGACAGCTAATAAAGAGAAGAATGTTCTGCACTGATATTGAAGAGGCAGACAGAAGGGTGGCACACACCCATTATTAATGATTATCTTAAGGAATTTGAAGAATTGTCCTGAACTGCAGGAGGCGCTGTTAAAGTTTTTAAAACTAGAAGCAGTATGGTAGCACTTAAGAGTTTTAAAAATTCACTTTGGCAGCTATGAAGAATATTTTGGAAGAGGGACAAGAAAGGACTAGGAAGAACAATTAAGAAACAATGCAGGGTCCTAGGCAGTGGTTGGCAGTGAGCTTGGAATAAGGTGTTTGACATATGGATGAAGCTACCTGGATGAATTAAAAAATATTTGGAGGTATCATCAACAGCTCTTGGTGGTAAAATGTGGGTAGTTAAGGATTCCTAGGTTTCTAGAGTACATTGGGGGTGGGTGAGGAGTGGGGAGTCCAACTTTAGTTTGAGATACTTTAAATTTGAGATGCACTTAAGAAATCTAATTGGAGATGCCAAGTTGAGCATACAAGTTTAGAGTTTGAAATTCAGAGGGGAAATCTGAATTTCAATATAAATTTTAAAGAGTTTACACTATAGAGGGAGGTACAAATTTACATTTAAAACATATTATCTTGTTTATGGATTTGCCCAAGATATGTGAATCAAATAAATTAATAAACCACCATAGTCAACAATTTGGTAGACTATCAAACATCAAAGTCTAGATGACTATATATACAATATTTAGACTGCAGACTTCCTTTTTGAGGACAGGTAGGCATGTAATTCTTTGCACATTTCTTTACACATGATAAATTCTCAGTCAATATGATTAAATAAACAGAAATTGATTAATATGTAACACAACATACTTGCAAAAGGAAAATGGGAGACCTGGTTATTCTGTGACAGTTTCTAAATTTAAACAGATCACCACAATATTTGGATCTCAGTTTCTATGCTTAGAATATGTTGAGACTAAAACAGATGAACTCTGGGATCCTGCAGAGTTATAAAGTTCTATAATTTAATAGTACCTTCTGTGAATAACTCATCACCATGTTTGCTCTCCTCCAGAAATCCCCAGAACATGGGGAGGACAGACAAACTGGGACACAGGGAGACAGATCTTCATATTATTACTGTCTAATATACTCAGGGAATAGAAGGCCAGGGACCAGAATCTAAGCATCCTTGTATTAGTTCTGGTGCTTTCTACAATCCACAGTCTTATCTTTCAAAACACTAATATAGCAGAAGTTATTATCTGGGCATTCCATTCAGGCTTTAAGACCTGCAAAATATAGTCATCTTCATTATTCACACATTCTATATTGACAAGTTCATTTACTCACTAAAATTTACTTGCATCCTCAATGATTACTTGTAGGACTTTTAGGTCATTCACAGATGTGCAAAGAGTTGTGAACATTTTGAGTCGTTTAACATGCAAGTTCCCTGACAGAGTAAGCTGACACTCTACCTTCTCATTTTAGCTCTTACCTACTTAGAGCCACATTTCCACATCTTTGTGCTTTGGGTTGGTTATTTTGCTGTTTAAAATGTCCCTGAGGGTAGTGTTGAACTGCCATCCAGCATTTCCTAAGCATAAGGAGGCTGTGATGTGCGTTACAGAGAAGCTGTGTGTGTTAAATAAGTTTCATTCGGACATGAGCTACAGTACTGTGGTCTTTAAGTTCAATGCTAGTGAATCAATAACATATCAAAGCAGGTGCACTGAAGCAGAAATACACAAAAAACACAGTTGTGTTTGGTCAGTTGACGAAAATATTGTGACCAGTCTCAAGAACTTCACCCTGTTTTGACCCCAGCGCTTATCCAGTATCTATGAGTTCAGGGTTTGAAGCCACTTTACAACCTATTATCAATGCAAATAATCAGAACCCACATTTGGATGTGCTGCACACCAGTATTGATGCTTGACTTGTACAGAGATGTGTCTCTGTAGGACAGACTCTGTTGGAGTCTATTGGAGTCATGACTTGCAGTGTTATCCTCAACATAAACACACACATAAATGTGTACAATATGATATGCTTATGCAAGTGTGTAGGGACACAGTGGTCATCAACCCAAAGAACGTCCCTGCCCCCAAGGCACTGACAGTGTGGTGGGCGATACAGCCAATTAAATAGGAAACATAGAGTGTTAGTACTGTAAGTCCTTGAGGTGGTGAAATGTCAGGTGTGGCTGCACTAACAGGATGTTGCATCATCAGCCTGCATCACGGAGAGGAGGAGAGCTCTGCTGTAAATACCAGGGGAGGAGATGAAGGCGGGAAGCAAATTGAACAACTATGATATTTCAGGATTAACACAGATTTACTTATTTGTAAAAAGTGTGTGAAGCTCTCCCTCTAGGCTTCTAAACCACAGAAACTATACTTATGAAAGGAGAAAGTGATGTGGGCTTTAACTAGGATTTATTCATTGAAAATTTAAAAATGCAGAGTATTATAAAAATAAGTGAGATAAGTACACACTGGCTGCTTAGAGGTTAAGTCCATCCAGCGTAGACCACATACATCCCAGGGATCCAGGAATTTGCTACCCTGGATCAAGGAACAACCAAAATGAGCAACTAATTCATAATAAATAAAAGCTGCTTCTTCTTTTCTCATCCTATATGACTGCCTGTCTTCCTACCCACCTTCATTCCGGTCTACACTTTTCCACTTAAATAATAAATGATATGAGAAATACAAAAAAAAAAAAAAAAAAAACCACCGTGACTTTCCAAGACTTTACATCGAAATAGTATTTTTTTAAATAAGCTTTATTTTTAGAACATTTTTTGATTTACAGAAAAATTCAGAAGATGGTACAGAGAATTCCCATATACCCAATCTTCCCCATGATTAACATGTTAGTATTTGCCACAATTAAACCAATAGTGATACATTGTTTTTATTTACTGAAGTTCATAGTTGATCCATATTTCCTTAGTTTTTACCTAATGTTCTTTTTCTCTTCCTAGATCCCATCCAAAATATTATATCATATTTAGTTGTCATGTCTCCTCAGTACTTCTTGACTATAAAAGTTTATCAGACTTTTATTGTTTTTGACGGTCTTAACAGTTTTGAAAAACACTGGCAAAGTATATTATAGAATACTCCCTCTGTTGAAATTTTTTTTTTCTTATGAGACTGGAGTTACAGGTTATTGGGAAGAAGATTGAGCTTTTTATATATTTATAACACAGTTTATTTTTTTGTTACATTCTGCATTCCTTCGTAAAATACCCTGACTTCCTAAATATTTGTTTCTTACATTGTGTACATTAGGGTTCACCATTTATGCTGTGAAGTTCCATAGATTTTATCAAATGCATAATGTCATGTGTGTATGATGACAGCATCGTACGGATCAATTTCACTAAAATTCCACGTGTTACTTATTCATCCCTACTCTTGTCCTCTTGGAACCACGAGAACTACTGACAATTTAAACTACAATTTAAAAACTACAGTTTTTCTTTTTCCAGCATGTCATGATTGGAATCATAGAATATGTAGTCTTTTCAAACTCGCCTCATTTACTTAGCAGAAATTTAAGTTTCTCTGTGTTTGTTCATGGTTTAGTAGCTCCTTTCTTCTTATTATTCAATCATTTCATTCATTGCCTGCATGTGCTGTAGTTTACTTATCCATTCACCTACTAAAGGGCATTTTGGTTGCTTCCCAAATTCTGACAATTATTAATAAAGGTACTATAAACATTTGTGTGCAGTTTTTTTCTGTGGATGTACTGTCAATTCATCTGGGCAAGTACCAAGGCATATAACTTCCAGATTATATGGCAAAACTGTTTACTTTTGGAAGAAACTGCAAAACTATCCTTTGAAGTGGTTGAATAATTTTTCATTTGCTCCAGCAGCTAATGAAAGTTGCTATCACCCTACTAAATTCACATAATTTAATATTGTAGTTTTTTTTTTAACTTTAATCACTCTGGTAAGTAGAGACACATTTAAATTTTCAATAAACTGATAACATGATATTGAACATTTTTCATAAGCTTGCTTGTCATATGAACATAAAACATGTATATATGTGTATATATATATCTATTTGGTGAGTTGACTCTTAAGCTCCTTTACATATATCTTAATTGATTTCTCATCATTGAGTTTTAAGATTTTTTTTGTTTTGTTTTAATCTAGATTTTGAATTAAAGTCCATAATCAGAGGTATGGTATGTAAATACTTCCTCCCAGATTATGCCTTGTTTTTGACAGTATTTTATAGAGCAATTTTTGTGCTTTTTATATGGTTTATACTTTTGATGTTAAATCTCAAAATTCATTATGCAACACAAAGTCACATAGATTTTTCACTTTTTTCCTCACAGTTACATAGTTTTGACTTTTATATTTAGGCTTATGATTCATTTTGAGCTAATTTTTGTGAAAGGTGTAACAAGTATTCCTTGTGGTTTTTGATGAGATTTTTGTTGTTGTTTTGTTTACTTGCAAATGGATATCTAATTATCCCAGCAGTATTCATCCCCTTTCTCCCTTTCTCGATTGAATTATCTTTGCTTCTTTGTTAAAGAATAATTGATTATATTTGTATTGATCTATTTTGGAGTTTTTTATTCTCCTCCATTGAGCAGTTCTTATAATCTTGACAATGCCATGCTGTATTGATCACTGCTTCTTTACAGGAAGTCTTGATATAGGATAGTGTCTTGCTACAAATTTATTCTTCTTCGGTATTGGATTGGGTATTATGAAGCTTTTGGCTCTCCAGATAAACTTTGAGCTAGATTTGTCATTATCCACAAAAGAGTTTTCTAGAATCTTGTTTGAGATTGCTTTGAAGCAGCAGATCAAACATGGAAGAACTGACATCTTGACAAAATCTTAAGTCTTCTTATTCATGATCATAGACAATCTCTCAATTTATAGAGATTTCTGATAAATTCTGTACATATTTTGTTTGAGTTATACCTAAGTAATTAATTTTGGAGAGCCCCTGTAAATGGTATTCTACTACTAATTTCAATTTCCACTTGTCTGTTGCTGTCTAGAGGGAAACAATTAATTTTGTATATATTAACTTTCTATCCTATGCTCTTGGTATAATCACTTACTAGTTGCAGGAAATATTTTTGTCATTTCTTTGAGATTTTTTGCACAGAAAATGTGTGTGAACCAAGGCAATTTTCTTTCTATCCTTTTGTATACCTCTCCTTTTTTTTTTCAATTTCTGCCTGTTATGTGAACTAGGACTTTTATCATAATGTTGACTAGCAAACTGGTTGACAGAGGACTCAAAATAGAAATTTTTATTACTGATTCAGAATCCTCTTCAAACGAATTTAAATTATGAAAGATGTCTTTTAAAGCACTTTACTATTTTAAGAAGGGCATTACCATTGCTAATCCTTTGATGTAGTGATATGTTCCTTCTTATCATTCTATAAAATTATTCTTGAAATATGTTTTTCCTTTTTTTGCAAAGTTGTTTTTCACTTGTGTGAATTTTCAAGAAAATACTTTAGTTCTTCTTGTAAGTCTATCCTACTGTGATAAATATTTTTATGGTAACATTTTTTCCCAAGCTTCATTAAATAATCGATTAATAGAATGATTTATGGTCATGTTACTAGATGATACATGTGTGACGGGTACTGGTATACAGAAGGCAATATCAAGAGTTTGTAGGCACGTGAATGTTTTAGGGTGAAACTGAACTGAAGTTGTAACATGACGTCCAGTATTGTGTCTTATGGCATTCAAAGAGATAAGCAAAAGCAGTGGAAAGTTTATTGGAGTAAGTATCGTCTCCCCATTCCGGGGTGGTCCCAAGGGAGGGTCACCCCTATGGCTAGAATGTCTAGAGGCCTTTGTCTTCTCCTGAAGCCTCTTAGGGGCTTGTGATTGGCGCAGTCAAAAGCCCAGGATGCTAATGTACATATTCAGGAGTTAGCTTTCCCATTGGTCCCTCTTCTGCTAGTAAGGTATTCTGGAACTGTACTTTGGATTGGCTGTTTTTACTTTGCATTGGCTGTTTTTACTTTGCTGGTGACTGCACCCTTTGTCTTTGTCTCAAGGACTTTATCTCTAGGGGTCGGCCAACCTTAGTAACAGGCAGACCTTAGACTTTCTGTCATGCAAGCACCGCCTCATCCTGTGCACCCCCTGCCTTAACTTCCTAAAGTCACTCTAAACTCCTCTCAAAACTAAAGTACAGATTCCAGGGGTCTTTTATTTTCCTACACAACCTGGGTTGACCCCTCCCAATTAAATGGAGTAATAAGCTATATATTAACAAAAGAAAGAATTCACAACCATTTAAAAAGTTATCTAATCTATTCTTAATCTAGGACATTGTGTCAGTAGACTGATCACAAAATTATAATCAAAGCAAAGATTTGGGATAGTCAACTTCAACTTAAATTACCTTGAAGAAATGAAAATTAATACAAATGTAGCTATATATGAAAAGAATGCTGACAATGACTCTTTCCTGTTAGTCTGTAGCTTTATATATATGAAAAAGCAGATGTAGCAGTTACCATGGCAACTATCTGGCTTCGGTGAATACTGGAACTTGGTATATGAGCGTAACATTTTATGAAACCATGTAATTTTGAAATGAACAGGCATAGTTTACATAGCCATTCACCTTATACTGGTTTAAGTTTTAAAATGTACAGCTGTTTCATTTTACACAAAACAGCAAATATCAGACTTCCAGAAACACTAAATATTCTTGAAATCACAGACTTAAGTTTAATGTCCCATATCTAGAATTATAATGATTTTAGGGCATATCAATTATTGAGCAAGAAGTTAAGGAAATTAAGACTTTTTTCACAAAGGCTGATTTTTTTAAAAGAAAAATTGCCATTGCATTAACAAAAATCTAGAGCTTTCTTTGTATTTACATCAAAGGGAGCTTCCAAATCTCATTCAGTAGCATGAAACACGTTGCTTATATATCCATAGCTATCCAATTGGACTAAGTCTTTAAGTCATTGGGATTCATTTATATTCACTCAATATTCAGGAGTATAATAAATGTATGATATTCATGTGGATGACATATACTTCATAAAAGTTTAATTGTCATTCTGCATTAATTAAGCCTGAATTAATGAACACTTTCAAAGTTTGCAACAGTTGAATCACCACTTCCCATCAAGCATGACTGAAGCAGAATTAGCTCTTTCTGAATGCTAAAGCCGTTAACAACAAAAAAAAAAAAAAAAAGGAAAGAAAAATAAATCCAGAAGAGAGACACAGAGAACCTCAGTCAATTATAATATTGAGTAAGCTGTGTGCATTGACAGAAATGCCAAATTCCAGGCAGAATTTAAATCTAAGATATCCTTTGCATTTAATTGGTTCTAAGTAGACCAAGATTTTTTTTCTTTCACAATTCTCATCATTATATAAAAAGTTTTAAACGCTGTAACATGAAACTTGCCTACATTACTCAACGTTGGGAACAGTGTCTGCATTCAAGACTGAATTTCTGACAAATAGAGATTGTGAGTCAATGGGGTTGTTAGGGTTCAGAATTCATTGCCCTGAAATATGGCACTTTGGCATATTGGGTATTTTAAACTGGAGGTATTTGAGACATGGAATGTGTGAGAAGGGCTTTCATATCTTACCTTGAAGCAGATAATAAAACCTGCAAGAAGAGGTATCCTCCTTACACCAGTAGGAAGGCAATATCCTCATCTGCAGGATGTGGAAAGGATTTAAATTAACAGAACTTTCTCTTTGCCCTAGTTTACTACACTTAATTTATACTCTTTTTCTGTCTCACCACATTTTCCATTCTTTCTCAAACCTAACACAAAAACACTCATGCTTATCCACCTCTTTGGGTCTTCATTTCACTATGAAAACTTCTGTGTTGCACAAAATTAATATTAAATAAAAGTGTATGCTTTGCTCTTGTAAATCTATTTTTGTTATAGGGACTCCAGCTGAGAGCATAGAGGAGCAAAGGAAAAAAAAAAATTTTCCCTCCTACAAGACCTAGGTTGAATAATCTTTTAACACTAATACCCTTTTCTCATATAATTCCAACACTAATAGTTAAAGGGAAACATGCGCCCCCTTTCATAATTCATCAAAAGTGAGATTTAAAAGGTACTCAATAAGGACGCCAAAGACAGAACCAAAAAGAAAAATGCAAAATTTCAGACTCTAAATGTAATCACTGGATAAGTAATACTGCCTTTGAATAGTATAGACAAGATCATGGATAATGAAAACAATCTACATGACTTACTACTGTGTTCATTACCATGATTTTACTATTCCACTGTCATCAGGAACAAAATTCTA
Organism: Solenodon paradoxus; assembly: GCA_004363575.1. NCBI lineage: Eukaryota > Metazoa > Chordata > Mammalia > Eulipotyphla > Solenodontidae > Solenodon > Solenodon paradoxus. Next base: position 91,969 of record RJWH01003956.1, read on the forward strand.
GCATTCCCAAATTGCAAATTACTTTATTATTCATTGCATGAAATTCAGGTTATTTCGATAGAAAGTACATTACAAACAGTTGACCCCGTAAATCTGTCAACCCTCACATCAAAATCCTCTGCTTCCTGTGTCCACCAATTCTAAACCATTAATCATGATCTTTACCCAATGCTATTCAAGCATTCCTACTCTATACCCCCTCTTCCCACATTAAAAGACTATGCTTTTTGAATCATACACAAGACTTCAGAATCTCAGCAAACACCCCAGCATTGTTCTTCTCCTTGAGATATTATTTAGATTGAGGTATTTCCCTGCCCCCTCATGATAAGCAATAACAGCTTTTTTCTTATCAGCAAGTTATTTTGGCAGTATTTGGGGGATAGAAGATATTTTGACAGATAAGAGAAGTTGACTTAGATTAAGCTGGAAGAAAACATGAGTTTGTTTCAGATAGGCGGAGCTGAATTGCAGGTGGAACTTAGAGATAGAAATGGCTATTTATCTTTTCATATTATCTCAAGAATCATGCTCTCTAGAGTTTCATCTAATCCCTACTCTAAAAATGAATTTAATATATGCGAATTCGGAGAATCTTTGCATACTTCATCACATCATTTACAAAGAATCTATGTACATTTATGAATCCTAGAAGTAAACTAAAACTCAGTTACTCCTACCAAGGGTCTAAAAGGGAGCATCACAACTATAGTAGAACTCCCTGCAGACTCCCTTCCCATTCATCCTACTGCCCCTTCCAAGAGATAACAATGACTGCTTTGCAAAATGTCATTTTTAAAGACAATTTTAAAATAATTGTGTGCATAGGTATGTCTACCTATGTTTTAAAATTCACTTTCAACCTTTAGAAAAGGAAGTTCTGTATTTTACAGTAACTCCCTTTTACACAAACACCATGTTTCCAAGATTTACTTCTGTTGTAGAGCGTTTCAGCACTTTCATTTTTCCTGGCATTTCCATAGTACTTTTTCACATACTTGTTGGAGGAGAAAAAAATACAATTGTTTGCGGTGAATACCCTAGAACTATAGGAATTATTCTGAGGGAAGAAAATAATCCTCTGTTTTCTTTAGGAGGACACTTTTCTTGATAGTTGAAAGAGAGGCCCCCATGCAAGACCAGGAACAGGGAGACTAAGACCAGGCTCCATGTTGTGCTCTTGTCCTAGGATGAAATGAGTGAGACTTGGGGGCTGACCTGCCACAGGCAAGCACTGTGGAAGGGAAAGGGTCTCTAGCAAGCATGCTGTATGCTGGAGAAAGATACCACTAAGAAAACAGCTGCAAACCACCAGTGTCTCATTGCTCCTTCTAACTTTTGCAGCCATTATACCTAACACTGTATAAAAGTCTATTCCTGAAACGAGTCTGTGTTTTTAGGTTTTCAACATACAGAATACAAAACGCAGTAGTGATCCTCAGGCCAAAGCTCTGTGGAGACAGGGCAGCAGCTTTAGGAAGGAACACACAGTTACTAACACTAGGCAGGAATTTGGAGCAAGTGCTTTCCAAATATATGCAAAACTCTGCTCAAAAATGGAGGTGAGGAGGGGTCACCAACCAGCCCACCATATGTCTAAAGATTAGAGGAAAGTGTGAGTAAGACCCCAAAGTGCTGAGAAGTTAGAGACTAACAATTACACAACGAACTGTATCTATCTTCCCCACAGGAATTGTAAGATCTGGTTTATGTTTTCTCTCTCTTTATTTCTCTATGTTGCTATATCATGAATAAAAGAATGAAATGAATAAATAACCTTTGGAACAGAAATAAAGTTTGCAGAAAGATCAAAGCTGAAGACACAGATATGGAGGTCATCTACTTACAATTTAAAATGGAGTTGCAGATCAAAGAGAAAAAGTCATATACAGAGAAGGGGAAGGAGGTCTTCAGGTTAGGAAACAGCCTTTCACGATTAGGAAGTGAGACTGGGTGTTTGCCATCTATGCAAAGAACCCATGAGTTCTGCTAATTTCACCATCAAGCTGACACGATGGAATCTTTGACTCTTGGAAGCTCTTTGCATTGATTTAGAGTCATTCTTCACACAACAGATATTTTTGTTGGCCTTAAAAGACAGAAAAGAGACATCTGAATCTGAATGGAGCTGTTAACCATCTATTATACTCCCCTTGTCTCTGTTGAGTCTTCATATGATTGAACTTTATGGTTGTCAGTTTCAAACAGGGTTTGCAATTCCTTGAAGGATTTTTATTCTATTGTATTTTAATTTTTTATTCTTTAAGCTTTGTTGTTGCCAGATCTTCCTCCCCTATTAACTAACTTTGATTCCTGAAAGAGGATTTGAGTCATAGTCAAAGGATAATTACATATTACAGGGAAAAATGTTGTCGTATTGATCACTGAAGAACAAACATTCATCTCCTAAAGGATAAATAATCATAATGTTCTTTAGAACATAGTAAGCTTGAGCTTTGCAACTAGACTGGGCACAGAGGAAAAAAAGGCTCTTGTCCCCCGAAGTGTTTTCTGTGGGTTCACAGTTCTATCATCACATCACCAATTGGCACACTAGAAATAGATTCCCAGTCCCACTTCAGACCTATTGAATCGGAAAGTTCAAAACTCCTAGGTGATTTGCATGCACACAAACTTAAGGGGCATCATTTCAGAGTAATTGAAGAGAAACCTCAGGACCTATGTTGGGGCCAGTGAAGAGCTCTTAAAGATGGAGGCAGAGGTGGATCCTTAAAACTCTATCTCCTAACCACCAGAAAAGTTTACCTTTGGTCTGCTTTTTTGTTTTTGTTTTTAAGTTTTAAGATCGCACCTTAAACTTTAAACATGCAACCAGTTTCTTAGATAAAGTTTGAAATCCATCACTTAATGTAGCAAATGTTAATGACAAGGCACCCTAGGTTGTGTTTCAGCATGTTCTTCTGCTAATTAATA
>RJWH01003956.1:95002-127080 GCA_004363575.1 Solenodon paradoxus
GAGAGAGAGAGAGAGAGAGAGAGAGAGAGAGAGAGAGAGAGAGAGAGAGAGAGAGAGAGAGAGAGAGACCATTAAAATGATTGAAGCACAGTTTCATTTAAAAATGGAAATTTAGGTGCATTCTGGTGGCTCTAACACAACACATATAAAACCCTAGGCTCCAAGTTCAGGACCCAGGCCAGGGGAGCAACCAACATGAACAACTAAATAAATAAATAAAAACGCTTCTTCCTCCTTTCTGTCTGTCTGCCTCCTTGCCACCATTCCTGTCTGCTCCCTTCCTCTTAACAAATTAAAACAACATGGTGGGGGTGAGACAGACATTGAAAATATTAAGAAAAGAAGAGCTAATAAAAGCTTCATAATGATCAGTAAGTGGAGGAACTGAGAAGGAAGAACACTCACTGAAATCCCAAATTTTTGAGAAAAGAAGGATTTCCACTTGTGATGGTCAACAGCAGTACATATTCAAAGAGGAAAAGCAGGAAAACCTGTGACTTCCACACTTTTCTTTAGCGGTCGGTTTATTTGTCTGTCACAGGAAGCAGTTTGGTAGGTTATGTCATTTAACAGCTATAATAATGTTCTGAGCTAAAGCAGCTGCCTTGGCCTGTTGCTGTGGATGCAGCCGATGGACTGAGAAAGGAACATTGGATTTGGCAATTAGGTGGTTATTGGTTACTGTGGAGAGAGCAGCTTTAATTGAATAATAAGGATAAATACTGAATTGCTGTGGGGTGAGAAAGTCAAGCGAGCAGGATGACAAATTTAGATATCCTTTCATGCTAGAGAAAAGTTTACTGAGAGAGGAGTGGAGAAAAGAAGTATCAGATATAGAGCTGAATTTCTTAAGACGTTTGAAGCTAAGCAAACTAGTAATGGGAATCACGAAACAATAGAAAGATTGAAAAGAACAAAAACAAGGAGTGTATGATGGAACTAGTTCTCCCTGGGAGCATCAATACGTAAGTGGAAAGAATGGGATCATTTCTGCTGTTTTGTTTTGGTTTTTTTCATGCCAGTTACCTTACTATGAATATATGTTTTAGTTAAGAACAGCCTTTTCATTTTTTAAAAAATACTATTGGTTTGCAGCACTGTAAAGCCATACATTGTCAAGTGCATGGCTTCACACATTACCATGACAACTATATATATACCTCACTAAGCCCACCACCCCCAAATGTCTACTTAACATTCACTACCATCCAATCAATCAATCAATCAATCCCCTTTACTTGTTCCACACACTCTGACCACCTGCCCCCAGCCCCCCACTTTTCCTCTGATAACCACCTTCTGTTGTCAGTCAAATAGTTTGTGTTTGTTTACTTTGTTCATTTGTTTTGTTTCTTTACCACATATGAATGAAATCATGTGCTATTTGCTTTCTTCTTCTGACACTTGTCACTTGATAGAATCCCCTCAAGATCCACCCATGTTGCTACAAATGGCAACATTCTGTCTTTATTATAGCTAAGTAGAGTTCATTGAGTATCTACACCATCTCTTCTTTATCTACTCATCTGTTGATAGGCACTTAGTTTGTTTCCTTATCACATCTAATAACACGGCAATGGACATAGGTTTATATATAACTTTTCAACTTAGTGCTTTTGTAATGTACCCCTAAGTGAATTGCTGGATCATATGATAGTTTTGTTTTTAATTTTTTTGGTAAGCTTCTATACTGTTTCCACCAAGTGTTCCCTCCACTTTGAGTTTTTGAAATTGATGAGAATTAGATTATAATTTCAATTTCTTTTCTTGTGATTGATCTGTTCAGATTTTCTCTTTCTTCATGATTCTGTCTTGAAAGTTTCTATGACTCAAAGAATTGATCCATTTCACTTAAATTGTTCAATTTTTGTCATACAGTTGTTTTTTTTTAACAGCAGTCTCTTGTGATCCTTTGTATTTCTGTGGTATCAATGTCACATCTCCTGTTTAATTTCTGATTTTATTTATTTGAGTCTTTTTTTTCTTAGTGAGTATAACTAATTTGTCAATTTTGCTGATTAAAATTAAACTCTGCTTCATAGACATTTGTCATTCTTGTTGGTTTCTATGTTATTTTCACTCTGATTTCTATCATTCCTTCCTTCTTCTGACTTTGAGTTCTGTTTAACTTTTTTCTACTTCCTTTAAATGTAAGATTATATGATTTAATATGCTCCTTGTTTCTTGAGATAAATCTATGTTGTTATAAATTTTACTTAGTAATGTTTTTGTTGCATCTCAACATTTTTGGTATGCGCTTTTTTCATTTTCGTTTGTCTCCAAGGAGTTTTTGTTTCTTTTTTGATGTTTTTGGTGACCTAATAGCATGTTGTTTAATCTCCATCATTTTCGCTTGTTCCAGCTTTCTTCTTACTGTTGGTTTCTAACTTTATGTTATGTGGTTTATAAAGATACTTGATGGGATCTTGATCTTCTTAAATCTAATGAAACTTGTTTCACATCAACACGATCTCCATCCTTGAGAATGTTCCCCATTTATTTGAGAATATATATTCTGCTACTCATGGATGGACTAGTCTGCCCATATCTATCCCGTTCATCTGGTGTAATATATAACTTAAGTCCAATGTTTCCTTGCTGATTATCTGTCCAGAAGATCTATTTATTGGAGATGTGGGATGTTAAAGTTTCATACTAGTATTGTGTTGCTGTCAGTTCCTTCCTTTATGTCCATGTTAATATTTATTTTATTTTGGTGCTTCTATGGGCACATATTCTCTTGATAGAATGACACATTTATCCTATATAATATTCTTCCTTTTTTATATTATGTCGTTTTAAAGTCTATTTTGTCTGTTATGGGTATATATGCACCAGCTTTTCTTTCAACTCCATTTGCCTGGATTATTTGTTTCCATCCCTTCACTTTCAGTCTATTAATCCTTCTATCCCTGAAATGAGTACTTTATAAGCATCCCTGAAATATGCATTTTAGAAGCAGCATATAATTTATATTTCAAATTCATTAAGTCATTGTTTATCTTTTAATTGAAGAATTTACTCCATGTACATTTAAGGTGAAACTTTGTAAGCATATATTTATTGTGATTTTGCTACTTGATTTCTGATTGTTTTCATAGTCTTCTCTGTTTCTTTATTTTTTTTCTCTTCCCTTGGGGTTTGAGGATTTTCTTTAGTGGTGTGTTTAGGTTCCTTTTCCATTTTATAAAATATTGCTTAGCATATAGTGAAATTAAAGGATTTTTCCAGTGAATATCTATATACCCACCAATATTCTACCATTTAACAGCTTACTCTTATTACATGTCTATTCATTTTTCTATTCCTCAATTTGTCTTTCGTCCACTTTATTTTTATGCACTTCAATATAAACTGCTTTTCACTAAAAGCTATATCATGAATTCCATTCATTAAAGTTCGATGTTTGTTTATAATTGCTTTTCTTTTGAGGTATAATTTATATTCAATGAAATTATATTCAATACATACACATTGCCTAATTCTGACAAATGCATACACCAATATAACCCAAACTTCTGTCAATATATAGGAACTTCTCATTATTCTGGAAAGTTCCTTCACATCTAATTCCAGCCAGTCCTCATGCACACATCCCCAGAGTCAATTATTGTTGTAATGTTCTGATGTTTTCTATCCAGTTCATATTTGTCTATTTTAGAACTTCATATAGGTGGTATAGTGCAGTACTGATTTATCTGCCTAAGACTACTTTAATTCAGCACATGTTTTTAAAATCATTGATATTGCTGAGTAGATCAACAATCAATATTTCTTTATTGCTGAGGAGTTTTCAGAAATTACTCATTCTCCCAAAAGGACACTAAAGCTGTTATCAACATTTTTGTGTAAGTCTTTTTGAGAACATAGATTTTCCTGTATCTTGGATTAATATTTAAGAGCAGAATTATTGGGTTCTGGGATAGTTCATTATTTGTTCAAAACTTTCTCAAATAATTGTGCCATTTTATACTCACACCAATAATATATGAGAGTTCCTCTTTCTCCAAATCTTCGTCATCTGATCTTTCTTTAATCCTACCATTCTGCTGGGTATATAGTAGGATTCCATTGTGAGGACAATCTTTTTTATTTCACTTTTGATAGAACAAAGTAATCTCTCAGAGCAGTCATTTATAACCGACTATCACTCTTTTAACAGAAAAATGCAATTGCTAGCCTATGAATTTGTCTTCTCACCTAGAATTTATTCTAGACAGGGACCACATTGTGTTATTCTTTATTTTTGCACTAGCATTTGGCCCAGTCACTATGTTCAATAAATGCTTGTTTAATTTAATGAGTCAAATGTGTTCCTGCTAGCAATTCTATCAGTAGAGAAGTCAGCATGGAAGTTTCTCCCTCCCATTCTCTTCATTTTTAGGGACTCTGTGGCCAGTGGCAGTATGAGTACAGAGAAGAATGACAGCCACAGTAGGGAAAAACAGCATGGTATGTTCCCTCTGTAGGCAGATACAGGTTGACAGTTTATTCTGCCTAATATTTTAACATATATTTAAAAGCAAAAACTTGCAGATGAGATGAAACTTTGAAAAGTCATTTTTATCAATTATATTTCACCATCTGGACTTTTGCTAACAGATACTACAGACAACTTCAGTGTGGACAGCAATCAGGACAAATTTCAGGGAATAACAAATGGGATCTTATTTTCTTAAAAACAGCATAAAGCTGAATGGTAAAGGCAGTTTTATCTGTATGTAGTAATCCCCAAGAAATGTAATAAAATTCTTGAAGCATATTATTGTCTAGTGACATACCACCCCCTACCCCACACTCATGCGAAAAAACCAAAACACAGCTTTGGATCAGAAGCATCTAAAAATAATCATAGACCAGGCTTCTGGGTTTATTCATATAGAACTAAAGGCATTTTTCAGAGTTCACTTACAAGAACACTTGAATGAATAACAGCTACACAAAAAAAGACATAAAGATGATAAATGCAGAAATATTTGCAAAATTCTAATAAATAAGTTATTTTGCTATAGCAATGAATTACATAGTATGTCAGAAACATTTTCAGTGAAAACAGTTATTATTGGCATTATCACTAAATACTTCTAGTTCACTTTATACTACCATGGTATTTTCAAACATTTACTAGATATTATTAAGTAGCCATGTACCAAGATCTCGTTCATGCCATTCAGAATACGATGCTGAAAAACACACTGTTCTCCCTATGAAAGTTTCCTCATTTCTTCTTATTCCTCTGCTAAGATCTGAAAGATGAAATGCTAATTCGGGAAGAAGAAAGTGGGTAACAAAAAAATGTTAACTGCCTGCTACTGCAAGTTCTACTAGTTGTCCACAAAAAGATTTTCTTTGTGGAATGACTCTAGGACATGTTGGTTGAAGCAAGGACTCAATTTTATAGCCTTCTTTGTATTGAAAATAATCATGTATTGATTCTCAACAGTGGAATGTAAGCCAAAGTGACATTTGCTACTTCCAGGTCAAGACTTTAAAAAAGAAAATAGGACTTCTCTAGTAATTCTCTTTCCTTAGGTCTGAACATAGGAACTTCAAGGATGGTCAAGCTCCTAGACAGAAGATACAAAGTACCCGAGTGACACTTCAGGGAAAGCAGCCTTCCAACCAGGAAGGCGAGAACAGCTACGTGAGTTAGAAATTTTATTTAGTTAAGCTACTGAAATTTTACTGATTATAAGACAGACCCAGTGACCTCAGTTACTCTAACAACTTAACCAAATGCACACATCTGCGGGGTGTAAAAAAGGGTAGGATTTTAAGTGGGTCTGTCTGACTCTAAAATCTAGGTTCTACAAATAAACCCCATAATCCTTGTAAGTCATTATATATATTTTTTCTGAAATAGTTTAGAGAAAATTAAGTTGCTTATTTTATGAAAGAAAACTCTAATGAGTAATTTATCAAGATAACATATATCTTTAAACAATAAATTTGGGAAAGTAGATCCAGTATTCTCTTCATTATATCATAATACAAAAGTGAGCAATAGTTAGTAAAAGAATTCTCAACTCCTAATATATCAGTTGATGCAAGGAAACAATCCTAATTTTATTAGAATATAGCCCTCCCTTTATTAAACAAATTTTACCATTGTTTATTCATCTAGGACAGGAAGTGTAATGCATGCTGTTTTTTCTAATTGCTCTTCTTGTGGTCTTCTTTTGGTATATTTGCAAGTCTTCTACCCATTTGAATCAGAGTGTTTCGATAAAAGAAGTGCACTAAACTCAACATCAAGAAAAATGGAATTAGAATAACAAGAGCAGTGTTTGTCAACATGGATATTCTTCATGATGTGGAAGAAGTCATGGTAAATCAAAATAAATAAACATGAGAAAATAATTGTGTAAAATTAGTATTAACTAATAAATTTAATATAAAACTAATCATATTACTAACATTTCAAATAACCAGTTCTATTATGTTCATGATTCTGTTGTGGTTTTGGTCTTTTCAGAGCTACTGAAAGAAGGCTTTGTTCCAGTAACAAGAAAGTGTAAGTCTTGTTATTTTTTTCCTAACACAATTCCCATAAAGTATCATCAAAAATCACTGTCAGAAAGAACAAAACCTCCCACAAGACTTACTCACTGTGCAATTACCAAAAAAAAAGCAGCAGAACCTATGTACCACATTTGCTTCCAATTTCAATTTAAGGAATCAGGACATGAAGTCATAAATCATTTGACTCTATAACCATCTTGCAGGATGAGTATCAGCATGACAAGGCCTGGAGCACTCAATTAGCCCAAAACTTCCACTTTACAGGATTCATATTAGGTACCCAACAATGAGTGTTTGATGGGAAAAGTCTTTCCAGTTGCTTCTGAAAACGCCGTTGCTAAGCTGCCAGTGACAGAATAAAAGCATTGGTGCATTGATGCTCTCGACTAAAAATGAGCAGGTATTTTCATACTGTTGTTGAAAATCTGACAGGTACAATGAAACAGAAGCAACCACGGGAGTTCTCTCATTGATACAGGAAATGGAGATAGGAAAGACGAGAAAGATTTCAAGACAGAAAGACAGTAAAACATAAAATTGACTATCACAATTAGACTTATCTTTCTGTTCAACTCACTGAATTTGGTGAACATAAAAGCATGTATTCAAGGCACTGTCATGTGTCTTGTGTAAGAAAATGGAGAAAGTTAGTACAAAAAAGGCCAGACAGTTGATATAACTAAAACTTGAAGATTCCAGTTGAACTAGGAAGAAAATCCTTAATGAAATCAAATTTATAGAGTCATAATCTGATCACACATCAGGGGATTGCATGTCTGAAATACCGGGATCAAATGATTTATGATTTAAACTGAAAAAAGTGGCAGAATTCATGATTTAATTTTACTTTTCTTTATACTGTACTTAAGGCACTTTTTAGTCATAGCTGAAGCTAGAAACCGTCAACAGAAAACAGTTACCTGTACTACCTTCTCAAAAGGACAAAAATTTTGGAAGGAAATGAGGTGCCTGCAGGTGTTCAATAATTATTGCTCTAGAATAGTCAATCAGAAAAACTTACTTTATCATATACTCTCATATTAGTTACCCAAAGTCAGTTCCTTTCTAGGTAGACTCTTCTACTGGCTACACTTCTACTACGGAACACTCTTAATATCTCCTTAATACCAAATTTCTCTTAAAAATGTCACAAAGTCTTATAGCTCCAATATGTCTATTTTCACAGATATCTCAACTATTCAAGTTATGCATTTCTTTGGTCTAATATATATCTAGTTGTTTGCTTTTTTTTTGTAGGGAGAGGAGAGATTTGAAGTGTCATGAGACAGGTATCTGAAGTTGAAAGATAATTTGAGCATTGAGAAATGTGAATGCACTGCCAATGACTATAAAAAAAAAAAAGCATGTGGAGGAGTTTCCAAAGTTTTGGAGACAATATCTTGTCTATAAAATCAGCAAAGACAAATGGTCTACCCAGCTGTTTGACTCCTCATGGTCATTTCAACACTTTAGATGAAGTCATTTTTGGCTACCTACATAACCACAGCACAGGCGCAAATAATCAATCAATTCTGAGGTGAGTAGGAGTAGCAAAAGCAAAGCACCTGCAAGTTATCAGTAAGCTCTTGACTCCATTAATTAGATATCGAATCACTTTTAATAAAGACTAAGAAAGTCCCTCATCTCCACAGCTGTACTATAGACAGCATCCATTTGGGGAAAAGACAACAATATGATAGAAAATATGCCCAATGCATCAATGTGATCATGATATAATGTAATGGAAAGTGTTAAACATATTGTAATTGTCCTTCCAGGATGTGATTCAATGGATAAGAGAGAAAGTGACTACCACTAGTTTGTTAAACACTTGGGTGAATACAACAGGATGTTTACTTTGATCTGAGCATCATGGTTTGTTTTGATGTAACATGATTCTGGAACACAGATATAAAGTGAATTATTTCTTTTAAATCGAGCCCAGGTCTTTCCAAGTTCTATGGAAATGTGGGCTGATTTTCCATTTCAAATTGGCTAGAGCAAAGCAGAGAGGATTCTGAAGGAGGCATCTTTGCAAGAAGAGTGTCTCTCACGATTTAATTTCCATAGCAATTTAAGGAAATGATGTGAGGGCGGGGACAGAACGCAAGTTGGTAGAATAATTGCTCAGATTTGACAGGATGTGAGAAAGCTGAAAGCACTGTTTCGTGTGCATAATATTAACCTCCACACATTTCCAAAATGGCCCTTTTATTCAGCAAAAATATTCGCAGTATCTATGAATAGTTATTCTGAAACTGAGTGGCATCATGACAGGTCAGAAAATGCCACAGGGCATAACAATATATATTTTTCAGATCCCATCTGAAGTTTCTTGTAACATGAAGTAAGATGGTTTGAAAATGTATACTGACATCTCTCAAAGATTATAAATTTATTCTGCTTCTACCTTCTGTTTTATTAGAAATTTAAGGTGACAATAGCAAAATAAAATCAGACTCTAGCTTACGTGAAATGAATTTTTTACTCTGAAACATATAATTCAAACATTTTAAAATGGTAAGAATTGTGCTGTCAGTTGGAATTCAACCTTTTCTGATGTAGGCTTTGTTTATCAAGATGGCTCTATGCATTACAGACAATATAAAGTAGAAAATATTTCAAATAATAACCATGAGGCTGGGTGAAGAAGTGACTGAAGAATTATCTTTGAAGTCAGATACATAGGAGTGTTGATTCTAGTTCTGCCACTCATCAGCAAAGAGAATTGGGTCAACCGCTCAACCTCCTGGGATTCCATTTCCTCAGCTCTATGAGCAATAATAATACCTCCTTACAGGATTACTGAGAAAATCAGCACCAAAACAGGTGAAGTTTCTCTCAAGGGACTTGATTATATAACGCACTTGATAAATGCTCCTTACTCTTTATTATCATCCATAAAGACCCAGATATTTTTATTCATTCTGCCTACTTGGTAGAGATTGATTTAAAAAAATTTACCATTTAATAAGTGGCTCAAATTGAAATGCTTATTTTTTTCTATCAATAAAAAACTTGAGTCAACTTTAGGTGCACCAGAGTCGATCTAATTTTAATGCCTAGCTAACTTGATAATATCACATATTTGAGATTCGCTACTCACCACCTCGTTGTGGCTATAAATACACCGCGAGATGTTCTGAGACCAATACCTCAAAACCTATACTCAAAATTAGACCTGAAAAAATGATATTGTGTTACTAACTACATTGTGACTGAATAAACCAAAAGACCTGCAGAGAGAAGATTTTGAGATGTAGTCTTATAAAGAAGATAAATTTTTAAGCAGAATTAAATTTTTATTTTTTAGGGAAGAAAATGAAGTTCAGCTTGGATCACTCCACTCCTCTGGTTGCATGACTGTAAGACTCTCCACAGCATATGAATAAATCTCCAAATTCTTAACCTAAACATACAATTCTGCCCATAGCTGTGTTATAGTGACCTTCTGCCTCTGCTCACGCATCTTCATCTATATCAACATCATTCAAAATGAACTTCTCACTTTATGTGTATCTTAATTTAAGACTTCTGTGGATATAATATTGCACTTAATTGTATCCAGAACTTTCTTTCACATCATCTTATCTTATTTACATGCTGAATCATACATTTCTAAAATATCAGTGCAAGCATCAACTCTTCCACAAATTAATCCTAATTTCACATCCTTTCTCTGAATTATTATATTTCTCATATTTTAGGATTATCTCTCTTTTACTTGTGTGTTTTTTTCTATATGTGTCTTTCTAATAAATTATGAAGTCCTGCAAAACATGAATCACGTGACTCATCTTGAAGTGAGATAACATTGAAAGGTACAAATCTTAGAGATGGACCTTCCTGGTTTGGAAACAAGTTGCTTCTTTGACCACTGCTGAACAAATTAATTTTTGCTCCTAACTTCAATTTTATAGCATAAAAATATAAATAATAAAAAATTAAGAAATAGATTTATACTCTATGTGAAAGTGGAGAGGGTAAGAAAAAGAATCCAGATTATTCTTCTGCAACATTTGAAGCTGATTTTGCAATTGATAAAACCACCAAAAAGTTGGCACTTAGTGGCTTACAATCGAAAAGTTGAAAACATCTTGCAAAATCATAAGGAGTTTTTGACTGGCAGACAGGAAATCTTAGCTATGTGGTCCTGGCTCTACTATTTGATGACTATGTGACCCCAGATAAATCTTTTATCAATCAGGAACTCATATTCTATTTCCCTAAAATTAAGTGAGGATATTTAGTTCTTACAGTTTTTCTCACAAGAACAGTTCAAACTATAAACAAGGAAAGCTAAGCAAATAGAAGTGTCCAACTCCCACTTTCAGGTTAGAAGATTTCAGAGTAAACCATTCCATGGAAAAGATTGTCAAGAGCTCAGAGACCACTTTCACAAAGCCACTGTTTAGTTCAAAGTAATTTCTTCTAAGAGGCAACTGTTTTTATACTTCTCTTGCTCGTTAATACCTTGTGTCTTCATTTCTATCCAATATGTCTGCCTCCTGTCAGAGTATGGACCCTATGAGGACATGGATCATAAGTATCATTATTTTCTTACAACACAGAACTGCCAGGGTCAATGAGTATTCCAAATGAATAATGAACAAATGAGTGAATGAACAGTTGAGTGAATGATGTCTAATTAGAATCAATAAAAGAGTTACTAGAAGCAAAAGAAAATAAAGTTAGAAATTATATAGATTTCTAACATCATTTATCTTGTTTTTCATTCTTCAATGTATGCCCTTTAATCCTATTTGATTGGTGGAAATTACTATGTTCAAACTAGTTTAACTTTGATTGTTCCTCTTTTGTTGTTACGGAGCTGAGAGATAAAGAAGAAAATAAGTGCTGGTTAATAATGCACTGTCCTCTAGCTCTATTCTGAGTGATGAGTATCTAACGAAAGAACAATTTTGCTATCTTATTTACTGATTATTTTCATTCTAGGTCTTTAAAATAATAAACTTTGGTCTTTCCATTTAAGAAAGTAGTTGCTTATCACACCATTTAAAAAGCCTTGTTAAAAGTACAAACAAAGAAAAACTATTATGGAGAAAGAAGCAAGTAACATATAAAGGTACCCTCTTCAATTTGTCATTAGACTTCTCAGCAGACACTCTACAGGCTAGGCAAGAGTAGAATGACAAAAACTACCAGGCAAGAATACTATCTCCTACAAAATGCTCTTTCATATATGAGGAGGTAATAAAGGATCTCCCTGGCAAACGAATTTTGAAGTACTTTGCTGCCATGAGAACTCTCTTATAAGAAATGTTGGAATCAGATATTTTATCTTAAAAAATTACAAAAAATAAACAAGGCTATAAATACAGAAGGAAAAAAAATACAGAAAGCAAAAGCCAAAATATCATGAATCAATAATCAACCTGAATGTAAATGGATTGAACTCACCAATTAAAAGTCATCGAGTGGTTAGATGGATTAAAAAATAACCCAACTGTTTGGGTGCTTGCAAGATACTCACTTAAGCTACAGAAACAAATATAGATTTAAAGAGAAGAGATGGAAAATGATACTTCAAGTCAGTGGAAAATTCAATAAGGCAGAAAGTAGTATACTTATATCAGATAAAACAGAGTTCCAAATGATTATAAGTAACAAGAGACAAAAAAGGACATTATAGAATGATGAAGGTATTAATAAAATAGGGAAACATAACATTTAGTAATATATATGAACCCGATATAAGAGTATCAATATATATAAAGCAAATATTAAAATCTAAAGGGAAACTTTGACTGTAAAACTGTGCTAGTAAGAAAGACACAAATAAATAAAATAAAAAATGAAAGAGATTGCGCACTGATGGACTATCAGTTAGGTTCTCTGTCTCTGGCTGAATGCTATCCACATGCATCCCAAGGGTCCAGTATTTATGTTCTGAGGCCTGAGGAACAACTAAGATATATAACTAAAATAAAAAATAAATAAAAATGCTTCTTCCCCTTCTCTCTTCCTGCTTTTTGCCTATTTGATTTCATTCTTGCCTTCCGTTTCTTTGAAAAGAAAAAGGAGAAAGAGAAATTACAACAGATATACTACAGAAATGCAAAGGATTATGAGTATTATGAACATATATACAGCTATAAGTTGAATAATTGAGAAGATGTGAATAAATTCCTAGAAACTTAAACAATATACTAAACTAATACAAACTACTAATACTAAATTAGAGAAAATCAGAAATCTGAACAGACCAATTGCAAGTAAGGCAATTATAATAAAAAGGCCGCCCCAAAACAAAAACTCAGGACCAAATTATTTCATTAGTGAATTCTACTAAACTTTCACAGAATACTTTATACCAAGCCTTATCAAACTCTCCCAAAAAACTGAAAAAGAAGGCACATTCCCAGTATGTTTTATGAACTCAACGTTGCTATGAATCTAAAGCAAGAAAAATCACCAAAAACAGAAACAGAAACAGAATTATGGACTAATTTCCCTGATGAACATAAGTACAAAAATCTTTAGCATAATACAGCATAATACATAATACCAAATTAAAAAGCTTATTAAAATAATTAAAAGCCATGATTATATTCCAGGTTTTCAAGGATGGCTCAACACATAATAATCAAAAAATGCAATACAGTGCATTGATAAAAGGAAGAACAAAATCATATGATCATCTCAGAAGATGCAGAAAAAGCACTTGACAAAATTCAATATCCTTTCATGTTAATAAGTCTATAAAATGGATACAGAAGGAATGTAACTCAGCATAATGAAGTCTATATATGAAAAACCTACAGCCAGATTCACATTCAATGGAGAAAAACTGAAAGCTTTTCCTCTAAGATGAGTAACAAGGCAAATATATCCACTTCCACCATTATTTACCACAGTTTTGGAGGTCCTAGCCAGCACAATTAGACAATAAAGGGATATAAAAGGTATTCAGGTTGGAAAGGAAGAAGTAAAACTATCACATTTTCAGATAACACGATAATATACACAGATAATATCCGAAGATTATGATAGAAGTTAACAGAAATAAGTGAATACAGTAAAGTGGCAAGCTACAAAATTAATATGAAAAAATGATTGCATTTCTATATACGAGTAATGAATCCGCAAAAAAGTAAAAACAGAAAATCAATCCCATTTGCATTTTCATCAAAAAGAATGAAATACCCGGGAATAAATTAATGAAAAGGTGAAATATATATCCACTGAAAAATACAAGACATTATTAAAAGAAATAGAAGACCCAAAGAAATTAAGATATTCTGTGCTCATGTATTAGAAAAAGTATATTATTAATGCCTATAATATTCAAAGCTGTATACAGATTCAATGTAGTACTATCAAAATCTAAAAACAGGCATTTTTAATAGAAATAGAGGAAAAAAATCATGAACTGCATTTGAAACCATAAAAGACCCCAAACACCAAAAAGAACCCTGAGAAAAATAAAAATAAATGGAGGTATCACAATCCCTGACATGAAATTATTCTGAAAAGTAACAATCAAATAAGCATGGTAGTAGAATAAAAACAGACACACAGGTAAATGGAACGGAATTAAAATCCGCTCCCCTCCCCCCCCAAAAAAAACCAGCAAAACACATAGATAGACAGCTAATTTTCAACAAAGGAACCAAAAGCATACAATGGAGCAAGGAAAATCTCTTGAATAAATGATGCTGGAAAACTGGACAGCCACAGGCAAAAGAATGAAAAGACCACTATTTTATACCATGCCATACACAAAAACTAGTTCAAAATAGACTAAATACTGAAAATAAGACCTAAAATTACAAAGTATATAGAGGAAAACATAGGTGGAAAACTCTTTGATATCGGCCTTAGAGATGTCTTTGTGAGTACATCTCCAGTGGAAATAAAAGCGAAAGTAAATAAATGGGATGACAGTGAAGGAAATGTTAGTTAAATTTTTTTTATATAAAAAGCAAATCTATTGAGTAGAAGATATTTTCAAATCATCTATCATTAGGTTAGTATTCAAAGTACATAAAGAATTCATAAAAATCATCCATAAAAGCAAACAACTTGATTGAAAAATGGGTAGAAGATCTTAATAGACATTTCTCCAAAGAAAACATACAGATTGCAAAAAGGCATATAAAATGATGTTCATCCTATCTTGCTTTTAGGGAAATGTGAATCAAAATAATGGGATATACCCCACATCTGTGAAAATAGTAATAAAGGACAAGACAAGAGTGCTGCCGATGAGGCAGAGACAAAGAAATCCCATAGACTGTTGTTGGAAAAAATTATTGCACCCATTATGGAAAACAGTAAGGAGAGAACATTAGAAAATACCATATGATCTATCTGTCCCTGTTCTGGTCATTTATCTGAAAATATGAAAACACTAATTTGAAGAGATAAATGCACACCCATGTAGATTGCAGGAGTATTCAAATAGCTAGGAGTTGAAAACGACCTATGTGCCCACTGTTGGATAAGTAGATAAGCATGTGCTTTATTTACATAATGAAATACTACACAACTATAAAAATATGGAACTCCTGTCACCTGCAATAACTTGGATGGATCTAGAGGGTATAATGCTATGTGAATAAGTCAGATGGAGACAAACACCATATGATTTCACTTACATGTGGTAGATAAAGAAATGAATGAACAAAACAAAACAAACTCTTAGGATTTAAAAACAAAATAATGATTACTGGAAAGGAAGTGCCATAGAAGGTGAGTAAATCAGCAAAAAAGGGACCAATGGTGATGTCTTTCGGTATCAAGCATACTGCAGTCTATACAGATGTTGATCTATAAGTCTGTGTACCTAAAACCTACATGTTATAAACCAATGTTGTTGTTTTGTTTTGTTTTTTTAAGGCCAAGAAATAGCACCAGGGAGAGTTGAGGGAGAAGGAGCAGCTACAGATGTCTAGCTCACGATCGGATGCCTGAGGCCAGGGCATGGGCTGTAAACAAAATGACTCCTGACCCAGAATACACACAGTTAACAAGAGGCCCCTGCTGGAGGGGTGAACATTTAATGCAGACCCCATGCCTGGCATTTTCCTCAAAATAACCCTAAACTTGACGGGTTTGATTAATTTACCTAAGAGCCCACAGCTTTTTTAAGTGGCATTTAAACGCAAGTTTATTTGACTCTAATACCTGTGGGAACCAAGGCAGCTTGATGTCTTCCTCCAAAGAGTTTCCTGCCTTTGATACATATGAGGATATAATCATGTTGGCAAATTAATTAGTGCAACCCTGGCATCTTTAGTTAAGTTGCACAATATTGTGCAGCTGTATTGGGGGCTGAAAAATAATAAAAACATTTCCTATGCTGGCACTAAATACTTCATTTGTTCCATTTCACTTCGGTGATACTTTCAACATCCTCTTGAAATCTGGGGCACTCGCTTGAAACTGATTTGATTATAGGATATACGGTTAATTGGTTTTTGCATTCGAATTAATTGCATAAATGTTCAAAGAATTTTTAAAAGGATTGTGCTCAGTTAAAATCAATGTCATGGGAGTCAACACAAATTTTAATATGAACACTATTATTGTATTTCTAAGGAAATTTTCCTCCCTTCAGAACCTTTGCATATGCAAGCCTGTCACAAATTCTGTTACATACCGTGGCTCTCAGCCAGGTAAAACTGCATCACATCTTCTGTGGCAAATGTCTCTTTGTAGATTCACTGATTGCAATCATCAGTAGTTTGCTGAAAACTGGGATGAAATGACTATGAAATAACAGATGCTTGTTTTATCTTCCCTCAAGCAGACAACGTTGTAGCTACAAGTCTTTGAAATAACTATGGCATCATACCCTAATCACAGTTTGTACAAACACCCTACAGTTGTAGAATGCTCCTGAAAAACGTTTTATGCAAATGCATTCATGCAGTTCTCAAGAACAACATGTGACTCAAATTTGGAAGGCATTATAACGTCCATTTTTTAGATGAAAAAATTGAGGATTAGGAAGGCTGAATTTTTTCCTACGTCTGCATGACTAATAAATGATGAAATATATTGATTGTCTAATGTATTGTGGATTCTGTAGTATAGCAATCATAAACAGCACATGTCCTCCAGAAAGAATACTATTTTTATCAATTTTTGTCAAAATTGAAAACACTGTGTGCTAAGCCATGCTCAGATGGAAGTCAGTTGCTAGTGAGTGGACTTAGCTACTGCTCAGAGGCTATGTCACAATGTAATACTTTATTTTTTATTGATTAATGTTAACTTCATAAGGATCTGCATAAATCAAATACATGCTTTAGGTCTTTCATTCACTCAAAAAATAGCTACTAAACCACTGGTGACAAGTGCTGTAGTAGATCTCAGAGAGAGAGAGAGAGTGTAGGAGCAACAGTGGCTGTATCCCTGAATTCAAGGATCCTGCAGAACTGAAATAGCCATTAGTCAAGAAAAAAGTAACAAAGCATTAAGAGAATTTTCAGAGATGATTTTCAGGGATCTATGAAATCTAACCTGTGAATTGCCAGGAAATTTCTACAAGAGAAGGCTAAAATATGAAGAATAAACACCAGTTGGGCAGTTTAAAGAGAGGAGAGCAAGAAACAACCACCACCAAACGCTTTTGTATTTGATTCTCCTTTGCTGCTTTTGAGAAGGAAAATATATTGTGTGACAGTCATGTTTATTAACTGTGGGATTTGTGGTCTCAGAATGTTCCACTGTAAATATGAGAGTAGATTCTATCCTAAGCTTTCCTCCACCTACATAACTAGATTGGTTAGAACATGATGCACTTGCAAAGTCTGGGATTTGATTGCATTCTTAAATGATGATATTTTTCCCTGTCCCAAGCATGCAATCTGTGGTCATAACTCTGTCATAAGAAAAATTGTCTAAGAGATTGTGGAAGAAGGAGTGAAATTTCATTGCCCATTCTGGAAACAAAATATTTTGGAAGTACAGATGCAAATGACATCATGCACTTTCTGTTTACCTTAAAGACATCAGCTTATTATACAGTTTATATACATATTATAACAACATAGTCAGAGTCTTATATTTCTGTAGTGTTTGGAACAAAGAATTCATGTTAATTTGTATTGCTTCTTATAAACATTTTAATTTTTTCAAAGTGTCACTAAGAATTTTTGCAAGATTTGCACTCTACATGCCTGAATATTCAGTAGTTATAGTACTATATTTTACATAACATCTGTTGGAAATGTAGCATAGTGGAATTATAATTGATAGCATATTTTAAAAAGTCAAATCTAAACTTAAAATTTCTTTTTTGTATAATGGACAAGACTAGATCAACACCAAAGATTATTTTCAGGGAAAGTATAGCAGAGGCAACACAAAACACAAACAATACATACAAAAGATAATATACCATTTCAAATACTCTTATTTTTGACATAATTCAGTACATTTGACTTATTAAATTTCTTTAGAATGTTCAAAATATATCAACATTTTAGAATGTCAAAATTGAATGTACTATTTTAAGATCAACTCTCTCATTTTATAAATGAGAATGCTGAGATTTAGGGACAAATGACTTAACTCTGGTCGCAATACAAGTTGGCAGTAATATTGAGACCGCTAAAGTAACTCAACTCAAAGTCTAGTTCTTTTGGAGAGATCGCCAGGCTGCCAGTTGTTTATTTAATAGAAAGTTCAAAGTGTTTCCAAGAGAATTTTTTAATGATTCTGTCACCATGTTGAATGCATGTCTGTGTTTGCATACTATATGAATAAAAGTAGAAAAGATAAATTACAACTAGTGAAAACACAGGTCATTTTAATCATTAGTTTTGACCTTTGTTGGTACTTAGGATGGCCACTAACTAGTTTAAAAGCTATTACAAAGGTATCTTCTAACCTATCATTAAAAAATAGGAAATGGACAGAATTGATGGTAAGTATGAAATGTAAGTGTTCTTGATTACGACTGTCCATCATGAAAGCAAATAAAAATTACTGTTTTGTCATATATAAATGGCCATTTGGTAGGGACTTATCATCTAGATAGAACTAGTCCTCAGAATGTGAGTTCTGAGACAAAAGTCCATTTACTAGAACCGTAGTACAAATAAGAATAAAGGGGAAGTGAACTGAGGTTGAAGAATGTACGAAGGTTCCTGACACTAGAACTGCCTAAATCTCAAGTTAAGAGCAAAGGATAAGCTCACACAGGAGACAATTAACTTGCCATATCCTAAAAATGTTGAGTCTAAATCACAGTGCCAAAAATATCACCTAGCCCTAAATTTATCTCACTTTACATGCAAGTAAGTCATTGAATATATATGTCTACGCATACATTTGCATGTAGGATTACTTTCACTTAATCTCAATTTCTTAATATTTTTCTTTCCATTTTTGTAGATCTCTTTTTTAAAATAGCTAACTATAGTCACCATGTAAAAATATCAAAATGAAACTGGTTCTAAATCTATCCTGTAATTCATTTTAAAAAGGAATTTTCTTTATTCCCAGTAGTAGTTGGTCAAACTAAATTTGGTAACTGTACTGATAAAAAAATAAATGACTGAATTCAAAATGACTACATACAAAATTACTCTCTGCTGTGGAATATCTACTGACCTCAGTATAACAAGTACCTCAATGACATATGCTTTTAAGTAGATGTCTTAAATATAGTAACTTTTTCTTAACTTGTAAACCAGGAACAAATAAAAAAAGAAAACAAACGCCAGAAGTAGAGAAACATGTTTCTTGGTTTCTGAATCACATATGACTACATTATAATTTAAATTTTGTAATAGGTCAAGTGTGCTAAATTATAGAAGCAATTCCTAGAGTAAGTTGGTCAAAGTGATAATAAGACATTTCTTCAAAGAATTCAAAGCACTGTTTTCACTGAACTTAATTAAATCTTGAGATATAGATATATATATATAGAAAATGAAAATAAACATTACCATTATATGAACAAAAGGCAAAACACACAAAGTATTTATAAAATAAGAATTCCAAATCTGGATAAATGGATGAATCTAAACAATCCAATGCTATTGCATTTTAAACATTTTAACCTATAAACCACAGAATCACACTGCCAATTGGAGTCAAAATATTCTATTTATTTTGTGCTATAGTTTAGATTCAATTAGAGAGATAAAGGAGTATCCATTTGGAGTAAAAGAAATATATGAAATCAAATTTAGAAATAATTTTTTGAATTGGCAAAACATCTTAAATAGTAACAATATGAAGATATGAGAAATATAAGCAAATACAATCCTGATTAAAGAATAATAGTATTTTTTAAACAGCAAGATTCTTAACAAGTCCATAAATCCCAGCCTAGTAATTTTACCCCAAAATGTAACTTAGAAAGAAATTAGACATATAAATATGGATTTGCATACAAAGAGATTCATTGAAATGTTATTTAATATTCAACATTAGAGGTTTGACTAAAAGAAAACTCCAGTGCATCCATGTGCAATGTCTTTAAGTATAAACATTTTTGAATACTATATAATGACAATGATAAAATTAATGACAAAACATGATGCAAAACAGAATATGACTGAGTTATGGTTCTTTAGTTGCAAGCAACAGAAACAAATGTTAGTTAATTTAGACTAAAGAGCATGGTACAGAAGGAAGAGGAGGAGGAAGGGGAAGGCAAAGGGGAGTTTTAGAATTGGAGGAGACAGTTTTGGAAATTTAGGAGTGGGAACTAATTGTTAATCTCCTCTGCTTAACATCACATGAATCCAGTCATCTGTTGTTGGGTTGTTTTTGCTTTTTCTTATCTTTGAATCATTGCATCTAACTTTAAAAGAGTTTGGGCATATGATTGGGCACTTGACGAGAAAATTTTACTGGTAGTTCTCTCAGCTAGTTATATTATGAGCAAAAGATTGTTTTTGTTTACAAAAACCTGGAAAAATTTAAACAGTGATAAAGAAAATTCATGTGCTAAGAGTTGCTTACGTTATTTTTGCCTTCTTTTAAGTTTTATAGATTGAGAATTATTTTGTTTGTAGCATTGCTTTATTTAAAGATTGGTTCATGGAGCAAGTTAAGGAAGACTTAGGTGGGGATTGAGTTTACTCACTGTTTTTCCTTAAGACTCACTGAATGAGTATTTTCAGTGAAAACAAACATTTATGAATATTCTTTCACTGATGGAATTTCTTTTATTATCTAAAATTTGTATTACATAAAATACTTCACTAAGTGATTTGTCATTTCTCCTATGGGTTCCCAGGCTGTTCTTTTTTGCTCCTTTTTAAAAAATATACAATTAAAGATGCCGTGTTTTATTCTGCAACCAGTGTACTTTCATTTCAAAGTGCCACTAAGTCGAGACAAAATAAAGAACAGATTTTTCACCTTTTAAATGTAGGTTTTCTTAAGTACTAACTGATTACTAGAATATTTTATGGAAATACTTCATTTTTAACTGTAGGCATTGTTTTAAATAATGATATCCTTTTTTCAGTTTTAACTTGGGAGTTATCATTCATGATACACTTGCTTTTCCATTAAACATAGAACAGAGCAGTCAACTCAAAATCAAGTTCCAAAGGAATTTGACAGGATTTGAAAACCGTTTTTGAAGTTTATTGGAAAGGAATCTCTTAATCCAGGGCCATGGCCTTAGTGATTGTGAGAAAAATGACTAACCCATCAGGAATCTAACCTGGGAAATAATAAAAGGATTTTTTTCTTTCTTTTGCAAGATGGGAATGGAAAACGGAAAAATATTTACTGGAGACAAATAATTCAAATGGCTCTACTTAAGACATGTTTAAAATCTATTTATATTTTAGAACTATTAAATTTGCTCAGTTCGGAAAGTGACCATTTAATAATAATAGCAATCACTTAAAGTTTTGACTTATTTTGAGCCTTATGTATTTTAATTATAATAATTTTAAATATTAAAACATTGTATGTTAGTCAAGCACTATTTGGTATGGTAGAAATCGGGAGAAGTTTCCCTGGCCAGAAGTTCAAATCATTTTATTTTTGTCCTGTTCCACCAATTTCCAGCTGGATGACCTTGGATTGTTTACTTTCATCTTGCTAAGCATAGTTTTATTTACTAAAAAAATATATACACTTAACACCAGCCACTGCATTCACAACTCACAGATTATTAAATGTAGATTAACGCAGATTAGATGAAATGTAAATGTGAAGATGCATGAAAAGCTGCACATTTTCTTAGAAATGTCAGGTGTTATTGTGTTTATCATTACCAGGATCAGTGTAACATGAGAAGTTTCCAAATGATCTTTGATTTCTGAGCTACTGGTATTTGTAATTTTAATCTCTAGCAATACCACACTGAAATCATTCAACATCCAGAACTGTGCTCTCGAGAGAGATGATGACATTAGGAAACACCTTATGAGTTTTGATTTGTATATATTACTTTAAAAATTGATTTAAAAAGCTTTCTTTCAAAAACCTGTATGACATTTACAGCAGCTTCCTATGAATTCTTCATGATTTTAGTGTTCGTGAAAGGTGACAGATTGACAGAGCCAGCAACTATTTATCTCTGGGAAAAGGCATCAGCAATTAAAACTTCTAAAGGCCCTTGCCACCTCCCCACCCACCAGAGGATGGTGGTCTGGTCTCCACGAGCTGCTTCATTCTGCAGGGACTCTAGGAAAGAGCCTCATTTGCACTAGTGGTTTTCATGTCACAATCCATTAAGAGTTGAAATGGCGTCCGCTGATTTGCTTTATAGACTGTGAGACAGTGCTAGAGAGTAACCATGAGAGAAGGATCCTGGAATGGAAAGGCCTCTATCAAGTTGGGCTGTGCGGAACTGAGAGATAAACCAGGTGATCTCAATAGGGACCTATCTTATGGAACAGGGAATAACAAGCTTTATTTTACTGAATTTTTATTTTCTATTTTCTTTATTTTATTTTATGTTTATTATAGACTTATGGGGTAACACGTGGCCTCTGCTCTATATTTTAATCTCTCCCCTTCTCGGTGTGTGAATGTGTGTGAGTGATTGAGTGTGCGTATGAGAGAGAGAGAGAGAGAGAGAGAGAGAGAGAGAGAGAGAGAGAGAGAATGAATCAGCACTGAGGCAGCGCCAATCAATACAATTATTAACCCAAACTTACAGGAACTTGAACTCATTGAATTTCTTGAGAGGCCAAGCATTCATAAAGCCCCTTGCACATACACTTTGCCTATATAACCTCTTTAACCTCTGTGTTGGAGAAGTTGACTTGAGACCGGACAGTTCTACTTCCTTTATTCATGTAATAAAACTTTCCTCACTTCAAACATTCAGTGTCCAGCAGTTGGCTGCTGTGCTTTGGGCACTGAACCAATTTGTTTGGTAACGTGTTTATAAGGCTTTAAAAAACATAAGCACTACTCTTAGCTAGAAGTCCTGATAGAAACAGACCATGAGTTGGATTTGTTTCTCTAGCCAAGATAGGCAGACCTTTGCCCATGGGTGTGATTTAGTGACTCCCAAAATAAGTTATACCGACTTCCAACCTCTGAAAGCCTCCTCACACTTCTGTTCACAGATCTTTATAATTTAAGAGTTAGACATTTATACCCATGACTCAAATTTTTCCTCCTAAATTGAAAAGAAACATAGAATGTTATAATGCAATATTACTTCAATAAAAAACTGTTTAAAGAAATCGGTGAAAATTTTTAAATATTCACCTTTACCCTTAATTTAAAGTAATACTTTCATTGCATTATTTTAAATTAAGCTTATCCATTCTCCCTCTGTCCTCATCCTGTGCACCAGTAAGAAGATACGAGCCAAGCAACTTAACTCTGAATATCCAGGCAATCACCTAGAACCTTTTTCCATTGCTCACTATTGTAGCCTGGAACCTGCCTCCTTTCCCAGATCCTGAATCCTGAAACCTTTTACTCCTGAATATCCTTTGTTTCTGTCATCCTTTGTCTCTGATGTTTCACTTTTGGTCCTTGGCTCCCAGGTTGCCTCCTTATGATTTGTTGTGTCTTCTCTGCAATTAGAATTTCCTAAAGGCCTAAATGAGACTCAAATGTTAGAATTCTTCTAATCATATAAGAATTGAGATAATCCAAGTCAGGGGACAGCATATTGATACTCAAAAATCAGTACCTATCAAAAGGCAGAGCAGAAAAGGCTTCAGGATTCTGTGTGTGTCTCGTGACAATAATGGTAGAGAGGGTGGGAACTTTAGGGCATCCACTCCTCCTCTGTTTTCATAAAAGATCAAGGGATTAAGACAATTATTTCCATATTTTTCTCAGTCAGATCCTCCTATGGACCTTTTATTCAAATTAGCACCAGTAAGTTCCCAACAAAGAGTAGAAAAAGGGTTTCCTAGTTGTCTAAGGAATATAAACACAAACTTTTAAAGAATATAGGGAGCAGAGCTACCATATAATTCCTGTTAAGCTATCTCTTCAGCACCCGGATTTCAATGCATTAGATAAAGTTCTAAAATGGGATTCCTGGATCCTATGTTAGCTATATTTTTACTGTTTTTCATGGTAGTTACACCACTTTATAGTCCTAATAAGTATAGGAAGATTTCAATTTTTCCACTTCTTTATCAACGCTTGCTATCTTTTGATTTTGATAATAGCCATCCTAATAGTTTACAATGATGTCTCATTTTTATTCCATTTATATAAGCTAATTAAAATAGTTGAACTCATAGAAGCAGAATGTAGAATGGTGGTTGCCAGGGACTTGGGGGAAGAAGAAATGTGGAGGAGATGTTAAAATTTCAATTACACAAAATGAGCAAGTATTAATCTGCTTCCCGACACAGTGTTGATGGTTAATAACTCCACATTGCACAACTAAAACGTTTGTTAAGGGGATAGAGTGCATGCCAAGTGTCCTTATCACAAACTAGCAATCAAATAAAAACCCAAAGGAGCATGAGGAAAATTGGAGTAATGGGTATGTCTGTTACCTTGATGGTGGTGGTTTCAATGTTGTTTATTTGTATCCAAACTCATCAAATTGTGTACATTAAATGTGGACAAGTTTTTTGTGTTAATTACACCTCAATAATCTGTTAATTTAAGAAACCTTTACTTCTCATACTCTTACGTCTCTTTCTTCCCTATCCTAACTCAGAATCTTAGAATGGCTCAATAACCACCTCCCAGTCTAGTCCTTCCCACTTTCCTGCCCCTTCCCCTATCCACACGGTGGTCTCCAGGGGTGATTAATTGATTCCAATTGTCACACACTTTATGAGGGTCTTCCATGGTCTATTCTCTTGCATGTTCAGGTCTTTTCACCATACGCTTTCCCATCCCTTTTCACCTGTTGTACAATGATAGTTATCAGCAATTATGACAAGTTCCATCTAGTTCTTTCTCTATTTCAACTGACATTTAGTACTAATCTATACTAGTATTTTACTGACTGTTTTATCTGCTTGCACATTCATCTCTTCCTCTAGCCTGGGAGCACATCCTGGATAGGTGTATTGTTATATTTATCTTAAACTTGTAGGATTCTGTAGATGCAGTAATCTAGCATAAATTTAGCAGATTAATGGATTATTTTTGTTAACTTTATTTTTAATTTCTGATGAAAATTGAAAAATTTTCTTAAATTCATGTTTAATTCTAGATGCAAATTCCTGCTGTATTTCAAGGATTCTATATACCTAACATGGTTTAGGAACCTTTCTGGTCAGATCAGATTATTGAGTATTCCAATAGGAGAATCACAGTTTGAAAGAATTGGAATAGCACAATTCTGAGGCTTTGGAGGTATCTATCCATTTAGAAAATATTTAATGTTCATCAAATATTTGGCAAAAATGCTAGAGATAGAGATACTATGATATGTTTCTCAAGAAATTCTCAGGAGAGAAGAAAGCAGACAAGTCAATAATCCAACGTAATAAAAAGTCATGAAACATGGGAACACAGGTGCTGTAGGGAAAATTGATAAGGGATATATCCCAAATTAAATAAATAATGCCTAGGAAGACCTTGTCCTTTATTTTGACCCATAAAAAAAGTTAGCTGATTCTCCGAAGTGTCAGGAAATCATGGAAAAATCCCTCTGAGGGAAGTCAGGAGATTCTCTAGCTGACTTTCTCCCATTACCACCAAACAGGTGACCAGGAAACACTCCTTCAAAACTCTTAGACATGATCCTACTGCTCATCCCTCTGCGCCCTTAATCCTGAAAAGCACAAAGAGTAAGTTCTTTAATATGAACAAGACATTTTATTACGATTTTGTAAACCATGGGAGACAGTCTGTACACTATCTTTATAGGTACCCAGAGGTCTAAGTTTTACAAGTATTCTTAGCTCCCTTCTTCATTTCCCTGCTATACATTTAATGCTGTTTCTTTTAGTAACTATAAACTCTAGAAAAGCAAGGTTCATTCTTCATTTCTTGGCTAGACACATTTTTCCTAAAAATAGCTGATACAGGTATGTTTGGTAACACTTTGGATTCTGTACATGAATCCTCAGCAAGGCTATACTTACTTTCTCAAGGATCAGAGTCCATTCTCTGAACCGATTCTTTGAAACCTTGACATGACTTGACCTTTAAATTTACCTTCCATTCAGTCATCAATCATCTTTTCCATGATTTAGAACTACATTTTCCCCTGTCCTAAAAGGTTTTTCATCCTCTTTTTGCTCTTTCTCTGGAATTCAAACTTCTTTATTTATCTGCTTCCAAAAAATTTATCTTCAAGTTCTTTCTTTATTATAAAATAAAAATGCTAAAACAAAACAACTTTAAGTCAAAAAAAGGCAGAGCTCCTTCCCAATGCCAATGACTCCAGAGCTTTCTCCAAGCTTGCCTGTGATAGGCACTCCCAAGCTAAAAACCAACTTATCTGATTACTTTGCAAGTCTTGCCCCAAATAGACTAGTTATTCTTTTCCTTGTATATAAGCAACTTTCAAATGCTTTTAAATAATCTGTAATCTCCACACAGCAGAGCCTAATTTCTCTTGGGCACTTTTCACAGACAGGTTTTCCATGTAAGTTTCCACTAGTGATTCCTACTTAGCTATGTCTCCAATGTTGGAGGCTTGGTTTATTTCTAATAAACTGTAGCTTCTTTGTACTTTTCCAGGTAGAATGTTCCAGATAGAATAGGACCAGAATAGTTACAAGAAAGATTCTTATCACCCTTTAACTGGTTAGTGTAATTCTATTCATCAGATGCCAGATAATACTGTTCATATGCTTGGCATCATTTTTTCCCTCCAACTATTTGCCTTCATCCACTTTTACTCTTTCTCTGTGGGTCTGTGGCATTTATGCCTCCTTATCCAACTGCTTTTATAGCATTAGTCTTCAGGACCTTTCTTTCTCATAAAATAAAAAATTACTTATCTCTATCTCTGTCTCTATGTCTCTTCTTGCCTCCTTTCTCTTCCTGCCTCCTTCTATCTCTCCCTCCCTCCCTCTTTTAAAACACTTTCCTGAGAGCTTGATGTGGGATTAATAATGAGGGTTGGGGAATATGCTGAGCAGGCAAATGTGTGTACTTCATTTATTCCTGTAAATTTCAGTTTTGTTGGGTTTAGTCTATAGCTAGCTCATCAAAATCATTTGATTTTCTTAGTTCCAATGACTCCTTCCTATAAAGTAACAGCTACCAATACAATCTATGCTATTTTCAGGTAGGAAACTGATGCGTCTATATATTCATAATAGAGGATTATTCTGCTCCTACACAATCATTCTGAAATTTAGGTCAGACCCCATACACATCCCATTGTGAACTATAAACACAAATGTCTAGTCCCACACTTTCCTTTGGCCCCTATATCCGTGTGATTTTTAGCACAAGTGTTACTCCATTAAATTAGATTACATCAAGATCAGGTGATTAGGAACATAAGTATTGCTCTTGATCTTACTCTTGGTGTGGTGACATACTCCAAAAAAACCTTCAAGGTATCTACTTTTATATAATATCTTCCCCATGAGTGCAGGAGAAAGTTTCAGCTAGCCAATGAACTATAGCAAAGTGATAGGATAGTCAATGCCATGTTTATGTTACAGCATAATTCTTCTTAGCAGACTGGCGAGAGGTATTCCCTGCCTGGCTTAAAGGAAGTAAGCTGCTCTGCTGTTGGAGGGCCTAGGAGAAGACTATGAAAAGAACAGTGGATGCTCTCTAGGAGCTGAAAGTGGATGCCATCCGATAACCAGACAGGAAGTGGGAGCTTCAGTTCTATAAACCACATTGAACTGAAATCTTCCAACAACCATGTAAGCTCAGAACAGGACCCCAAACTTCTGAAATGAATATACCTTGGCTGATTCTTTATTACAACATTGTGAGATCCTAAGCAGAAATCCCAGATGAGTCATGTATGACTTCTGACTCATAGAAACTAGAGAATTTCATCTATATCTAATCTATAGGTTAGAAATACATCTATCTATATACATATATACATATATGAATATAGTGTATTATATCTATATCTATCTATAAGGTATGATTAGTCATCCCTTGATATTCATGAGGGATTGGTTCCAATACCCCTGAGGATACCAAAATCAGCAAATATTCAAGTCCCTTATATTAAATGGCGTAGTAATTGCATACAATTCTGCAACTCTCCCATACTTTGAATAATCTCTAGACTACTTATAATACCTAATACAATGTAAATGCTATGTATTTAGACATTGCACTACATTGCTGAGAAAATAAGGATGTACGTATTCAATACAAACATACCACTGCAGACCTAGATACATAGCACATATTTTCAATCCACAGTTGATTGATGCTGTGGATGTGAAGCCCTCTGATACAGAGAGCCATCTATATTACATATATATGTGTACGTGTACACATATATTCACCTACATATACATCACTGAGTTAGTGGTAATTCATTTTGCAGCATAGAAAACTAATACATTTGCTGGTTTTGCACAATGCAGTCACCCTTTTCTGAATATACCTGACCGTCTCGTATATGGTTCCTGTGATGTATCTTCAAGGTCATGTTGAGAACTTCAAAATCAGGACACTTAATCTGCACCTGGTTTTGTATCATTGTGGACAATAGAAGATAAAGTAACGTATAGTCTTACTGTAAAGTTAAAAGGACCCAACGGCAACAAGTAACTGACATGGTACCTGTTAAAGCACTGTAAAAAGTCAAAGAAGGAAAGAATTTGAAGGTTTGCAAAACAAAACACCAACTCCAACTGCTAAGCAGGCAGATAACACCATTCTGAAAACAAAACAAAACAAAACTCCTAGTACTCCCAAGGAAAAAATTTAACATATAATAGCATGCCTTTTAAAACTTCGCTGTTATAAGATTAAAGCAATTTCTCAACTATATTGGGTTTTTTTAAATAATACATGGAAAAAAGATAAAATATATGAGCCCATATATGGCATAGTTAGTACAATAGAAACAAGCCAAATGCGATGAAACATGTCTCTGTATTCACAAGGTTAGAGTACTCTGTGAGTAGTGGAAGACTACCCAAACAAATCCGTCTTATCTCTCTGGCCACTGGAGCGAATCACACAATGTTATGGCACTGTGACAGCATTCCTGTGTCATCCAACCCAAATGACTGATTGCAAGTGTTCCCCAAGAACTCTCTGGCTTCCTGCAGCCAACATGAACACAAGGTCTTTAAGCTAGAGGAATGTGAGTTTAGGAGCAGCCATTCATTGTGAGGAAGGAAATGAAAAATCACAAGGAGGCACAAAGGGCAAGGGAGAGCAATTCTGGACCATTACAAGGAATGTGACCCTGAAAAGTCAATCCCCTCCCCACCCCCACACCCCACTCATAAGAGTTATTTGTGAGTCAAGTAAATGCTGTGTTACAGGGCATTTTCAAAAGAAGAGCTCTTCCTGAAAGAGATGTTGATTTGTCATCAGTGAAGGTAAAATGACCTCTTCCGGAATGTCCAAGTGAAATTCAATAGGTAAATCTATGCACCACTTTCTCATGCCTTGTCACAATATGGTGACCCAGAAACATTCAGTTCATGTACTATATCCTCTGCAAAGAATATTCTTCCATTTCTCATTCCTTATACTTTACCTGGCAAAATATTATTTTAAAATCCCAATTAAATCATTTGCAATGTCTGAGAAATCTTTCCTGACTCTGAAAAGCAATAATTATTTGTGTTCATATACTACTCTGCTTATATATCTGGCATTTTAGTTATCACAAAATGCCTACGCTTCCCCAAATTTATAAACTCCTCTGTGATTGAGACAGTGTATGCGATAGAGATAATGTGTGTGATAAAGATATTTATATTTGTATCCTAATCTAGGACCTGACTCATAAAAATTCAATATCTATTTGGCCAGCAAATGAAATAATCTATATAAAATATATCCAAATGGAAGAGAAATTCCCTTAACTCTCAGAGATTCAATCAGCATAACAGAAATGGTTAACCTCAAAGGTAATTATAGTTTGCCTTCAAAAGTTTGCTTTGGCCAAGAATCCTCTTTCTCCAACCACCAGCTATCATCTGAAGATAAAACATAGCACACTTCATGATAAAATAGCTCTGCTGAGGCATGTTTATTATATAATGGGATCTCTACAGATATGATGGTTTAGAATTGTGTTCTCATAAAATAAAATAGGACCAGGAATAAAGAACTGCATTATTTCGACAATCTAAGTTAATGACCCAGATTCCTTTTATTATTAGACATGCAGAATTTCATCACCCACTGAATGGAATGGGAAGAGAAATTTTAGGAGATCTGATGGCAAAACAGGTCAACTGGCTGATGTTTCAGCTTCATCATTTGTCATTATCTTTACCAGTTCAGAGAGAGTTTAACAATACTAGTTATTTTGCACTTGGTGCCTCCAAAGCACTTTAAAACTCTAAATAATCTATCATCGTCCAACTCCCTCTGAGATGAGGAAGAATTATTTTTCTGCCTCTACAGATGGAATATTTGAAATGTAAAATAGCATATCCAAGGCCAGACAGGAACTCAGCACCATGATTAAATAAAAACTCTGAGTTCCCAACATCCTAGTCTTGGCAAAGAAATTTGTCACATTGCCTTTTTATAGAAAGAGCATGGAAATCTGGGGGGTGGGGGGATGCATAAGAGAGAACTATGAATTTTAAAGCAATATGGGAATCTATTTAAGCTAAAGTTAACAGCTAATCAGCTCAATTCCTGTCCCTCCAGCCCATGAAGAGCTGACTGTCAGGCCAGCCATTTAGGTGACCTGGAAGGATTTAGACAGACTGAATACTGATAGAGATGGACAAGAGAAAAATTATGGGACAGTGAGGATTTACATGCTTTCCTCTATGCCTGCAGGGAACTTGAAAAAAAAAAAAAAAAAAAAAAAAAAAGCATTAGTGATAGCACAGCATTTACGTACTTGGTGTTATTCTCCGCACTAAGAATAGAGTTTCATGACCCATGCCGTGATTTTATAACCGATTTAAGGAAGTTGTTCATCCAGGAAGGTCTTCTTTGCTCTAGGCTCCCTGATTCACATTGCTGGTAGCATGTGCTTAAATCACTCTGATTCAATTTAATGACGAATCAATGGAAAACTAGGTGTGTCCCACAAATCAGTGCTTGACAAGTCTTTGCGTCTCGCTGGCCTCACAGAAGTCAAAGTTCATTTTATAAATTCATTATTGAGGAATCTGAGTTCTGATAGAAAGGACAGCTTATCTCCCTAAGAAGTAATTTATCTTCCTGCAGACATGCTCTGCTTTTAATAGCTGATAACAGGACTGTGGGATAAGGAGAGTATGGGCCATAAATGAAACGCTCTCTTCTGGTATTCCTCATTCTGGCTCTATTTGACTTTCAGTGGCTTCTGATTCCGTGAAATGAGGTGGAATCACTACCTGCTGAGGGGCAGAGTGAAAGGGCTGAGAGGAAGTCAGAGGGGCTGTCTGTTCAGGTGATTTGCAAAAATCAAGAAGCTGGGAAGTCAACTCTTTCCAGAATCTTTCTCTCACCTACCTGCCCATTTAACACACCATGATAGTCACTAAAGAGAGAAATTGCAAAGATGGAGCTATTTCCTCCAGGTGACTAGAGGTGGGTTCCTCGGGTAGCAATCCGACCCTTGCTGACAGGTAGATAAGGAAGGGATGACAAAAATAAGATTATGCCTTATGCACGTCCAAGTGCTGTATAATTTGTCCCTCATTTTTAGACACATTCATCCTGAAGATATTCCCGACAACCCGGGGTGTAGGGGAGGAGGCAGGACAGGGATTATTATCTCTGCATGTAGCAGAAGAAACTGAGGCCCATTTACTTTTCATAATTTTCCCAGAGGGGCACCATTACTGAGTTGTTGACCTGGGATAAAACTTCAGAACCTCCTCTGCTAAAACCATCCTGTTTCTGTGCCCGGGCATCTTGGTACAGTTAGCTCTTTCTCCTATTCTTGTTTACAAATCAAAGCAACTTATGCTCAATCAAATGAGAGAGAGAGAGAGACAGAGAGAGAGAGAGACAGAGAGAGAGAGACAGAGAGAGAGACAGAGAGAGAGAGAGAGAGAGAGAGAGAGAGAGAGAGAGAGAGAGAGAGAGAG